>ML978204.1:0-229236 GCA_010015745.1 Setomelanomma holmii
AGGACTTTAAGAAGCTTGAACAACAGCTTATTAAGCTCTATAACCTCTAACAAATTAGTAATATTAAATAGTTTCTTAGTATTTAAGTTGAGCGCGTTCTTGCTAGCCGCCAGCTCTACCTTATCTAAGATGCGTTCATTAACAAGGTCTGCACTAAGTTTGACTTTATCTGCACTGATAGCAAATACCTATCTACGCCTCTCTTATCTACTTCAAGGCTACTGCCCTATAATAGTCTTTCAGAGCTATCAAACACTAAGACCTACTAACGCCTTGTAGGCAACCTTGCGTACATTGAGGTTATAACTCAACCTAATGTAGCACACGCTCACTCTGTCCTTGCAAGGTTTCTTATAAACCTAGAACTAATCTACCTCGCTGAGATCAAGCACGTGTGGCAGTACCTGTACGGTACTAAATACCTTGCCATCAGTGCTCAAGGGGGTGAACTAACACAAACTTATGCTACCAAAATCAACGCAACTACTCCTACCTTCTTTAGTGCTGCTGATGCATTATTTAGAGATGACGTTGAGACTTGTCGATTGTCTGCTGGATACGTCTTCATGCTCTATAGCATGCCAATTGACTAGAAAGCTACTATGCTCTGATCAGTC
The DNA here is from genome assembly GCA_010015745.1 of Setomelanomma holmii. NCBI lineage: Eukaryota > Fungi > Ascomycota > Dothideomycetes > Pleosporales > Phaeosphaeriaceae > Setomelanomma > Setomelanomma holmii. Next base: position 618 of record ML978204.1, read on the forward strand.
ACCTGATCTACCACTGAGGCAGAGCTGTACGCTCTCTCAGCCGCTGGCGCCGAATCGCAATACTGGGATCGCTTCTGCCGAAATATCGGCTTCACACTTCATACTAAGAAGGCTCTCTAGTGTGACAATGCGCAGACTGTACGCCTTGTTTAAGGTGACGCAGATTGCATCTAAACAAAGCTTCGCTACGTCAATATCTACTAAATGTGGCTTTGCTAGGAGGTAGACTCTGGAAGAATTAGTGTTGAGTGGAAGCCTACTGCTAAGATGCCTGCTAACGGCTTCACAAAGCTACTTCCTCAACAGAAACATAAGAACTTTATATGCTAGCTTAGCTTAAAGGACATTTGTCACCTTATTATAAAGGCCTCTCCTTGCCTAGTACCCCTTGATTATTTGAACTAGCTGCGCAGCACGCGCACGCATCTCACTCTCTTGGTATTTTTCCTTATTTGTGAGGTTTCCATCCAACATGGATACCTCAGGGGGTGTGTTAGCCTGGCACCTCAGTTCACACAGTACACTGTGAACTGCATCTTATGTGACTCTGTTAGTCACCTGCTTACTCATCTGGTTGTGTATATAATCGCTTGCAGTAGCTCTCTCAATACAACAACCTTCTGCCTCATTCATACCTGCCCTGTGCTCCCACATCCAACATTGTGTATTGTTCTGCTGTGTTGGTGATGACCGCTTTCCTAGCTATCAGCAACGTCTGTTTACATGACGTATTTATGACTCAGTTCAGGTAAGAGGTGCTTGATAAGATGAGGAAGCAGCACAAGACCACCAGCACGCAGCACACGTGATGCGCTCCTCTCATAAACCGTCACAAAAGCCCTGGCCTCCCTGCCGATCAAGCAAGTCAAGTCGAAGGCTGAGACTTGCTTATCTTGCAGTATTGATTGAGCTTCGCATCATCGCCCGTTGTCAATATCCAGAACTACAGAAGCTTACCATCAGCCCTACCCCCTTGTCAAGCTTCCGCCTCCCACAAGCCAAGAACCTGGAGCATCTGAACTCAGGAGCGAGACCAGACAGTCAGGACCTCAGAGAATTATAGGAGACCTCGGTTGATAACATGTAGCTTGTAGTCGTCTCTTGCCTCGGCGCCGTAAGAAGGACGATAGATCGGATCGTATCCCGCACAGCGTCCTGCGTTGCCTATCTGGATACCTGGATGTTGGCGTGGGGTATGGTGGTTCCCGTGCTCGGAATCAAACTCCTCTAGCCACAGCTCGCTCTTCACTTCTCTATTCTTACTAGTGACAGTGTTGCCGACCCGGAGTGTAGGATTGTCCTTAGAGTCGCGCTTGCTCATCTTCATCTCGAAGTCCTCCGAGGCCGGAAATTTGGCGAGTGCACCGGGGCAACTCTCCTCGAGTATGGCTAGTAGCTCATCCTTGGTGTAGCTTTTGAGCTCAACTGCTTTTCCGATTCCGTAGAGCATGGTGGTTCGATGAACGAGACGGATTGTTATTTGATAAGTGGACTTCCCGGCTAGATTGAATCGTTGTTTGAGAGTGGAAAGGTACAGAAGGTTGACGACGGCGCAGACAAACAAAGGTGGGGCCTTATATAGCACCACTGTGGAGACTCCTCCTGAACCAAAGTGAAGGTTACTGGTCCCTGCAAGAAGCTCAAGTAAGAGAAGGGATCGCCCTTAGTAACTCATGATGGCCGGCTCTTCTGTCGATTTCGTTGGAGTCATACATTCTGCCTTCACTCGTGCCTTTACCGTACGCCAATTTACTGCACCCCAACTAGACTCATGCGCATCGGAGGCGTCATTCTGCGCGTGTCAGTAAGTGATATGTCCAGTGCGTTTGGCTCCAGGCAACTGAAAAGATATCTAAGTCCTTTGGAATTCAGAAAGCTTAGTCTGTTGAGCGCCAAATGTAAGCACATCAGCGGAAAGGGCTAAGCTTGAACAGGCAGTTGTCGAATCGACACGAGGGTTAACAAGCCAAAAGAATATTGAAGACCTATTGGAACAAGGTCCCTCTAGTAGTATGACTACCATGGATAACCGAGTAAGGAGAGGGACAAGGTGGGGTGGCTGCAACGTATTGTCTTGACTATCGTGTTGTGTACATCCTCACAAGCTCAGTACAGTAGCGTCTATCATGGTACCTTCCTGCCCACCAGGTCGTCAGCCACGCTCACCGCATGGGGACCTGAGGCTTTCTTCCACCAACCTGGACTGAACCCACGTATTCTCAACAAGACCTTTGATATTCTGATGCATCGCCAATAAGTCTTTTGCTGCCTCCCAGGCTCACATCGAACTGTAATGAACCGATGAAGATAGTCGCAATTACGAGGACCAGATTGAGAGCTCCGCACGCCGTTCATCGACACCATGAAGTCGCGGCCTTGTGCTCGCCATGACTATGGTCCCCTGTGCTTAGTTCTGCCGCGCTTTCTTGATCTCGTCGTTTCCGCTACCTGCATCATCCCGAGCTCGCTTTTTGCCGCTGGTGGGTCGCTGGTTTTCTTTATCAACGTCCTTGTTCGTGCCATCGGTCTCGTCCTTGTTATGAGTCGTGTCGCTGTCGTCCTTAATCCAATCGTCGATGTTGAAGTTGTCGTCGTCCTCAGGCCTGGATAGGCCTTCTTTGCTGATTTCATTCTCGGGTCGGGGCAGGTCTTTATTATTGCTGACTTCGTTCTCGAGCTGGTTCAGACATTCGTTGCTGACTTCTTTCTCCCAAGCTCTCGAAACACTCGGGCGGTTGACAACCTCGTTGATAGTACGGTTCAACATTGTCAAGTCTTGTATCTTCCCATTACCATCTCGGAATTCCTAATAATGCGTGGCGCGATCGCAGTATACGAACACAAAGCGGGAAAGCGCTGCCATCTTCCTGCTCCATATCTTCGGACATCCACTCCCACTCTTCGAAAGTCTGCTGAAAGCGTTGTTGCCCTTGAAGGAGTCCGTAACCTTGAGAACTTCGTTCATTCTCTCGTCGGCTTGATTGGTGAGTTGCATGCCCATGTACATCCTTCGGAGATAAGCACGTTGAACAGGAGCAGTTTCTTGGGCCCTGGCATAGATTTCGGGATGGTTTGTGGCACAGGTTCCTGCCGGTACACTGGTACTGCCAGTCTGAACGATAGGATCCTGCAGTTGGTTTTGATCGTTGGTGTTCTTGACGTCGCAAAGCTCGATCCACAGCTCATCCTCCCGGGCGATTGTCCATCCAACATGCACCGAAGGAACGAGCTTCGTACCCCGCGTCTTCGTCTTGAAGTTGAAAGCGGTCGGACTTGGAAAGTTCTTCCGCCAATTTCCACACCTCTGATCCAAGAGTCTTTGTAGCTTTGCTTTCGTGAAGCTATGGAGCGGGCGTGTGTAGTCGGAGTCGCGGCGAGGCGGCATTGCAGAGACTCGGTATCGTTGTTTTGCGGGTATGCGGAGAAAGCGCGAAATTCGACCATGAACCGTGGCTTACGATATAGTAATTAAGCTCTATTAAAACTATATTGGTACCGAAAGATATGAATGGCCAAGTTGGATTGGAGTGAATCTCAGATTGCCTTGCTGTTTGGAGGATGTGGTGGTGCCTGAGCGCGATGGTCATCCCAGCAAGGAGAAGGTAAGAGCATTTCTCGCAAAGGCACTTGCGATGCACATTTTCACACTGGCCTGTTCGAGGTCTCTCTTCGAGCCCCCTCTTGAATCACTAGAATCCAAGACATGTCTCCGCATCGTTATGTCGAGCTTTGCGGACCGTCACGGCAACGCTCAACTCTTACCATCTTGCTCTCATCTAACTAGCGCAGATAGCTCAGATTCACCCATAGTCGACATTCTGCGCGACCTATAACCTCCATATCACCAGAAGTCTTGGATTTCCAGTGGTTCCCGAGACCCTTCGGCGTAGCTAGAGGTCGTGATTGTGACATCGAAGTTGGTGGTACGGTAGCCTTGCGGCGATCCCTGCACTTTGCGGCTCGCAGCTAGCGGAGCTACCCCGCATATTTGTACCTGGTGGGCGGTCATCCGCGGCTCAGTTCCGAAGCCCCATCTCCGAGCTTCAACCTCATCCTTCACCATGAACAGGTTCTCCGTTGCTCTCTTGATGCCTTGGCTATATGAAGATGCTTCGGCCGCTTATCGCTCGGCTTCGAGCGTCTCCTTCTGTGCAACATAATGCGCGGCGTGAGTTGCTGACCAAGGCGTATGCTGTGGGACCCTCCGAGGTACAGACTTGAGCTTCTTGTCTGAGCAATTGAAAAGGCTGACGCATTGCAGCCGCCATTGCTGGAGCAAACAGTGCCAGAGCACTTTGCGAGTGTTGTCAGGCAGTATGGGGGTCGCAACGCGTACGCCTCCGGATCTAACACAATATTAACCCTTCCTGCTGACTTCTGGCAAGAGTGATATCGCATCACCAGCGTACCATCCTTACGTACGATTCCCTCGATCGCGACTCGAATAAGCTTGCGCGCGGCTTGCAGAACATCGGCGTCAAGAAAGGAGACCGCGTAGCAGTGTCTCTGGGAAACAATACCGAGTTTGCGACAGTATGATACATGCACAGGAACGACAAGCCGTCTACAGAATGCTGACCGTGATCAAGACTACGTATGCTCTATTCAAGCTTGGAGCAATACTCGTATGTCTAATGTCTATCAATGACGCAATTGACTGCTAATCGCCGTCACAGGTGCCATTGAACCCAGCCTTCAATGCGCCGCAAGTCCTCTCCGCTCTGAACCACCTCGAAGCCTCACATCTTATAATTGGCGCCGAGACGAACCTGCCACGCAAAGATCCACGTCCCAATATCTCTCTTCTCACACACCTCGTACCGAACCTGGCTGGTAACAATGTCGAGTCTGAAGTTGTACCTTCGCTCAGGAACATTGTCCTGGTCCAGAACTCGGACGGTCGCATAGATGCGTCAGAGTACAAGAGCATGCAAAGATACGAAGACGTGGTGGAAGATGGTGGACAAGGACGCGCTTTGCCCGATCAAGGCCTGCATGCGAACGAGATTGCAAACATACAATTCACGTCAGGCACGACAAGCATGCCCAAGGCGGCGTGTTTGACACACAGGAACATCTTGAACAACGGTAATAGTATCGGCGATCGCATGCTATTGACTCCAGACGATGTGGTTGTGTGTCCGCCACCACTATTCCAGTATGTCATCCTCAAACCTGTCATGAACCAAGAATACTGACCATACTCAGCTGCTTCGGCAGTATCCTAGGCTACATGGCGACCGCAACCCACGGCTCCGCAATTGTCTTCCCCAAAGAAGCCTTCGACCCCCTCGCAACCCTCGAATCCGTCCGCGCCTACAAAGCCACCGCCCTCTACGGCGTGCCCACCATGTTCGTCGCCGAGCTCGATCTCCTCGCGCACGGCGCCGTGCCGCGCGACGGCTTCCAATATCTACGCACCGGGATCGCGGCGGGGAGTTCGATACCTAGCGAACTGATGCGCAAGTTGCACAAGCAGTTGAATCTGACCGAGTTGACGATATGTTATGGTATGACGGAGACGAGTCCGGTCAGCGCGATGACGACGACGGATGATCCGATTGAGAAGAGGATTGATAGTGTGGGGCGATTGTTACCGCATGTTCAAGCCAAGGTGGTCAACCCTTCAGACTGGAGTCAGATGTTGGACGTTGGTCAGCGCGGCGAGTTGGCTGTGTCTGGATACCTTGTCATGAAGGGATATTGGGGCGATGAGAAGAGAACAAGAGAACATCTTGTCCCGGACGACACGGGTGTGTTGTGGATGCACACGGGTGACGAGGCGAGTATGGACGAGGAAGGGTATATCAAGATCACGGGACGGATCAAGGATCTGATCATCAAGGGTGGGGAGAACATCCATCCTCTCGAAGTTGAGAATTGCTTGTTTGCGCATGATGAAATCAAGGAGGTTAGTGTTGTGGGCCTACCGGATGAACGATATGGCGAAGTCGTTGCTGCTTTTGTTGTCAGGCAAGACGGCGATGAAGGAGGCAAGGTAACAGCAGATGGAGTGAGAAGTTGGGTCAGAGAGAAGTTGAGTCATCATCTTGGTGAGTTTTGTTCATGCTCCGCGCTTCGCAAATGTGACTGATGACTTGTACAGTACCGAAGTACGTGTTCTGGGTAGACACGTATCCCAAAACCGCAAGTGGGAAGATTCAGAAGTTCAAGTTGAAGGAGATGGGGATGGCGATGTTGCAGAAGGGCAAACAGCTGGAATAGCCGATGTGACTGCCGTTGATAGCGATCCAAGTTCGTCATGTCAACGAGATGATAAGATGCTGTAGAGGATCATGCATGTACCAATGCATTCAGTTCAAAGTCATAATCTGACCCTGGCTCGTGATAAATCGCTGAAGTGCCCAAACTCCAAACTCATCTATCCATTTCAATCGATCACATCACCGCTCAAACTCTAACACTCTCCTGCTAGCATCACTCGCTGATCGATTTCTACCCGTCTTGATCTCTCCAATCTCGCTTCCACTCTGCGGACCTAAGAGGTCTGGGATAATGCCCTTCTCCGTGTGCACGTCGGCCGTCTCCGCACCCTCCAACAAATCCGCGTCCTTGGCATCTTCGTCCTCATCCTCATCATCCCTGCCATGACTCGCCTCCTTGTCCAATTCTTTCTGCGCTTCGTCGTACCGTCTCCTCACTTCGGCAGCGACACGCATACCATCTGTGACAATGTTGTCCAGCATTCCACGCAGGCCTTTGCCGGGTGGTACAACGCCTGCTCCTGCGCCGCCGACGACACCCATACCAGAAGTCACGGCAGCGACTTGTTTACCTGCGTTTGAAAAGGTGGTGAGGTTCGATGAGCTGGAGGAGAAAGGCAGTGGCTCGTCGGCGAGACGGAAGGACGAAGAGAAGCCGACTTCGAAGAATTGTTCAAGGACTTCGTCTGCGAGGATGACCATGCGGAACGTCGGAAGCGTGATATAGAGAGGTTTCTTCGGGTCGAGGGCAAGGTTGGCTGATTTCGCTTTTTGTTTACGTTCGAGCTCGGAGCTACTCGTGTGGTTGGAAGGAGTCGGTGAGAGTGGTGTGGAGTCTGCTGAGGTAGAAATCTTCGTAGCTTGTGGTGTCGCAGGCTCAGATCCGAAGTCGATCAGGTCGTCCTCGTCATCGTCACCAATGGCGAAATTGTCCACGTCGTTCTTCGCTTGCTCTACGGCATTGCTGTCTTGGTTCGATGCGTGATCTGGGTCTGCATACTCGAAACACCTTCGGATGAAGTTCGACACGCTGCTCAAGAACTGTTCGTCGCGAGTCAGTCGTTCCGGATTCTGAACATCGCCAATGTCTGTGGCCGATGGGGAAGGGCTCACGTCCTGAACACCTCTTCGTGACAGAAATAGGAGTGCTTCTGAAATCCTCAATATCCCCTCACGATCAACTTTGCCATCGCCGTCGTCATCGTAAAGCTCGAAGAAATAGCTGATGTTAGACATGATGTCCTTGGTCCCTTTGACATGAGCGAAGCCAGTCACCACATTTTGCAGAGACAAGGAGTCAGTCATGTCAGCATCCCAACGCCGAAACAATCGCCGCATGAATTCGTGCTCTGCTGGCTCCGGACCGGATCCCCATTGTGACATTGGCGGCTTGTTCCGCGTGCTACCACCGAAGTAAGAATGTGGCGACTGTGTACCATTCACTTCTGGAGGCGAGGTTGGTGAATCGGTGATGGCCCATTTTGCAATACCTAGTGGTGACATTAGCAGCAAGTAATGATCTAGAAAGCTGCCACCTACCAGCCAGGAACTCTCTGAAGGCGTCATAGTCCATCTGAGTTGGGCTCGGACCTAGCGCGACTCTTCCCTTTTCCGCGCTGTTGCCCGCATGACCAGTGACAACTTCTGTGGCCTTTAGTCTTCGAGCCTTCTCTTTTCTGGCTGCCTCTTCTTGCATGATCTCGGCTCTTTGCTGCCGCTCATAGAGTACTGCGTAGAACCGATCATACAGAAACCCTAGATCGGTCATGCTCAACTTCTTGCTTTCTGGTCCAAGGTTTCGTATAGATGTACGCTTAGCGAAATTCTCTATGTTCTCCATGACAGCCTCTTTGTGCTTCGATCGCTGTTCGCTTATGGTGTTTTGCGTGATGCCGGCGAACTCTTTGAAAGCCACAACCATAAGCTCCTGAAATCGCGTGACAGCACGAAGCTTCGGATTCTCCGACCTTGGGTGGGCAGACTCGTCAAGTCGGGAAAAGTACGACTTCAAGACGGAGATGAAAGAGCCGTCGTCGGATGCGTCCAAGAGCTCCTCGCCATTGATCCTAAGAATGGCCAGCCCAATCTGGAAAAGAACTTTTGGGCCCTCTAGGAAGAAAACGTCTAGTACGCGAAAAGCAAATATTAAGGGCATAGAGTTGATATAGAGCGATAGAAACCAAGGCAAAGAAACAACGGAGAGCTGAACATCTGATCTGACCAGATGATCCCAGAGTATAGGCATAGTCTTTTCCACGAGCGACTCGAACACTTTCTGGTCGAGCAAGGTTCCGTACATGGTTGTCGAATAGTAGCCGGGGAGAAGGCGGTCACAAAGCACGGACAAGAGGAAGAAAGCTTGAGGTTCAGACATGTATCTTCTGCTGTTAGGATGATGTCTTGTTGCTCGCGGGGATATACATACATGAGTAGTGCCGCAACCACGATGTTCATCGCTTGACAGTAGCCGACTTCCTCATTTGTCCAGCTGTATGCAGTCAAGACTCTCCGTAGTCTACCGATGCCTTCTTCGCTTTGGAACCCCGGGTATTCTGGAAGACTTCGATTGAGGTCCTTCTCGATCTCGTCTATAGCCAGAGACTCTCGTCCTGAGTACTTCTGTAGTGTTTCTGTATATAGGTTTGGGTTTTGGAGGCGGAGAAAGAACGAGCCTGACGTGAGCTCCCACATCTCGCCCCGTAATCGATTCGGTAGACCAACACGTATTAGCTTGTGGAAAGTGGGTTGGCGGATGAGTGTCGCGCTTCGTCCGTTGTCTGTCGCGCGTTAGTGTATCCCCGCTAACGCGACTGCACCACGAACCTCGCAGGTACTCGCGCCAAAGTCTGATCTTAGTCGCATCCCTCAGCTTTCGCGCATTCCCTGGGTATCGAAAGATCATGCCGAGGCCAGTGTCTGGGTGCTCCTTGCCAGGCTTTGCGCCGTCTTCGCCTGCCTTCTTGTCCTCTGCATCTGTAAGAAGATACTCCGAGTAGCAATGGCCCACCACTCTGCGCAGATTGTCAACCTCCTTGACGCCTTCCCTCAGACCCTTCTTGAGGCCATCGCAGAAGCGCTCGCAAGCCTGCCGCGACCCTGCCAGCTGGATCGTAAGCTTCTGGCCAGCAGGTGCTTGCGACTTCGTGTCTGGCGTGCCATTCCATGTTGTGATAGCCAGCGCAAACATGTAGCTTTGGCTGTGCAGGCGCTCAACTCTTCGTATACCGCATAGTGGCAGTGTGAAGCCATTCCCTGCTGGGCCCGCTCCGTGTGTCTGTCCGGTGAAGCCGCTGCTGGAGCTCAGCGTGGCCGTGTTCAGGAAGCTCGAGCCCTGCGTGGAGAAGCAGAGATACTGCTCGCTCAAGTGCAGCTTCCCAACATAGTGGTTGCCCTGGCTGCGGTCCTTCTCGGAGGTGACGTCGCCAGAGCCCCTCGTCGAGTGGTGGGGTGAAAGAGTGAGCTCGGCGGTGATCTCCTGGAGTGGGTCCTGCGTGTCAGGGAGGCGGAATTGGTGGCGGAAGAGGGTCGACTTCGAGGGTCGCCGGTCGGTGGTCGCGGGCGCTGCGATGTTGCTCAGGGTCGGTTCGATGTACGATTGGGCTTTCTGCACCAGATTGGAGAGGTTGAACATGGCGTCGGACCGGCCGCGATACAGGCAGGTTATGAGTCGGCAGTGGTTTCTTTATGCTTCATTGCGTGCAAAAGGCAGAGTTTATCGCGCCGTCAACGTGCAGATGTTCGGCGTGTATGCAGGGCGGAGCTGAGTGCGGAGGGCGTTGCACCTGCCACACTGCGGCGGATTGAAGTGGCTGAAGCTTATGTAACAGCCCAAGACCCCCAACTATTTTCGACGCTGTCTCACAACGGCAATAACGCGATTCGAGGGTCCAATAACATACATCGCGAAACGTCATATCGTTCTATGTCGTAGAAGATGACGTCGAGTAGTCATGGTTCGCAAAGTACTAAGCCCATCTATACAGCATCTACCACTTGCGCACCTTGCCCCAGCCACGATCAGACACCCCATCGTTACCAAAGTATCTCCCGCTAATCTTCTCTGTGCCTTGTCCCAGTGCTCCATCACAGTCTCCGGAAGGCCCCAAATCACCGATTGCCAATCTTACTGGAATCCTTGCGCCCTCCTCCAGTGTCTTTGGTGGCCGTCCAATCTGGTTGCCCATATCGGAGTCGACCCAGCCCGGACAGCAGCAATTGATCATAACGTCCGGGCTCTGCTTGGCGAGCACAACCGTAAGTGCATTCATGAGCGCTTTACTGACTTGGTAGCTACGAGGCGCGGCGCCCCAACCTGACTCTTTCTGCGCTTCAGGGCTTTGCTTGAGCGTGGTTGAGTAGGACTTCGCGAGATGGTCCACATCCGCGATCGACTTGACGGCATGGAACCTTTGCTGAATAGAAGAGTCGTAGTTGCTGAGTTGCGAGGCCGTACTGGAGACGTTGACAATACGTGATCCCTTGACGTCTGCCATCCCGCCTTCCCCGAGGAACAGTCCGCACATATTTTTTGTGCCACAATAGTTCACGTCAATGGTTTCAGCAGCTAGCTCCGGGGTTTCGCGGTTGTTGTTGTTGACTCCAGCATTATTGATGAGGACGTCGATTGGTTGATGGCCTTGAATACTCGAGCGGAGAAATGCTCGAATGGAGTCCTTGTTGCCCACGTCAAGCTTACTGTACCGGACCTCGTTGCCATTTTGAGCGTGTATGCCGAGGTCTGCACCAGAGCGAGATGTTGCGTATATCGTCATTGGTGAGTTATGTTGGGTTTTTGCGAGGAGTTGAATGATGCCCTGACCAATGCCCCGGTTGGACCCAGTAACGACAATCAGCTTTGTGGATGGCATGTTGTAAGATCACAATTTGATAGTTAATTGATTTGCCTGACGCGACGCAAAAAATGTAGAAAGGGCACAAGGACATATGTAGGTGCTGCTTTAATAGTGATGTCATAATGGGATATCTCGATCTACCACTTATTAGCCTCAGGTATCCATATCAACAGATCAAGACAAGAGTGCAAACTTAGAAGACATTCTTGGGGCGAACGAAATTTGCATTTCGCGTTGTATGAATGCCTCTGATGCTCGAATCCAGACGCCAAATGGGATCCCAAATGCTTTTGACTTGCGTATGCATCTGCTCTAGATCATATCGTCCTATTACGTGCATGTGTATGCACCATCGACTCTCAAGTCCGCACCCTTGCTGATGGTCAGTATATGTTCGTTTACCCGTGCTTGTGTAATTACTTACAGTAACGTATAGACTGGCGTCGCTGGAAAGGAAAGTCACAGCGCCCATCAAGTCTTCAGGTCGGCCCATCTTACCGACTGGGATCAAGGAAGTCCACTGCTTCTGCAGATCTGGGTTATCATCAAGAATCTTCTTGGTTCTATCACAATGTAAGCATGTTTCCACTGATTATATGTGACTACTTACAGCGCCGTCAGCATGTAACCGGGTGAGATGCAGTTCACACGGATACCAGCACCGGCCCACTCAACCGCCAAACTGGAGGCGAGATGTCGGACTGCAGCTTTGGCTGCGTTGTATGGCGCTTGCGGCTGTGGTACGTTGACGATCGCGCCAGACATGCTGCCGATCATGACAATGCTTCCTGGTGCCTTCCTCTCCATGAGATGCTTGGCGACGGCAACCGCGTATAAGTAGGTTCCGTCCACGTTGACGCCCCAGAGCTTCTGCATACGGTCGTGAGGGTATGAGATAGCATCATAGTTCTCAGTAAAGCCAGCAGAAGTAACTAGGTTGTCAACCTTGCCATGCTCCTTGAGGATCTCAGCCAAAGACTGGTTGACTGATGTGGGACTCGACACATCGCAAAAGTGTGCAGTGACTTTGGGGACCCTGTCATTCCCATTAGCTGGAAATTTTTCGGAAAGGTGCAGGGACTTACCTCTTGGATCCTGGGTTCTCCTGCTTGAAGATGTCAACCAGACCCTGCGCAGACCTCTGACCTTCTTCTCTGTTCATATCGACGATTGCGACATCGGCTCCTGATGTGACTAGTGCTTGAGCCATGACAAGTCCCAATCCACGAGCACCACCTGTCACAACTGCGACCTTGTCCTCCATAGAGAAGGATGCTAAAGTCCGCTTGGCGTGAACACCTCCGCGGCCCACGACGGGCTGCGACGGAGGCAGGTCCTTCTCCTCGGGATACTCTACGACAATGTCTTGGTTTGTTCGTGCATACTGACCCTCATGGTCGCCGCTCTCACCAGGCTCGCCGCTTGTAGTGGCAGCATCAACGTCATTGTCTGAAGCTTTATCGAGGCGGGCAGGTGTGGTTGTGAAAGACCTAACGGCAGCAACGACTGGTGGCGCTGGTCGGAACGCAGCTCGAGGAGCTTGTGCTCTGGCCGCGCGAGCGACTTGTCGGATGATTTGTGATTTGAACATTGTTGTTGGTGTGTGGGTGTGGTGAAAGAGCAACCGAAGCTCGAAAGACAATTTTTGAGGTGAGAGACGAGCTCTCAGATAAGCGAAAAGTTATGCACGCCTAGCTATCGTGAGATTATAAGCTGGCGTGATTGGAAGAGTTGGCGCGCCCTCGAAACGAAGTACAGCGGGTCGGCTCGTTTTCGTGAGTTGTGAAGCTGGGAAAGTAATTGATGAACGCAATTGAAGCTTGCTGTAAGTCTCACGATGGCAATGTCGCTCAAAAAAACTATCTTGGGCTTCTTTGAGCTCCATCTTTCTCCCCCACCCATGTTCACTTTTTGCTGAGGAAAATGACGTATCGCCGCCGCCAAATTATGCAGGGAGAGCTTTGGCGAGCTTGGATCGCCCCTCCACGCTCCGGACGTCGCCCAGTCCGCAACAACGTCTCCTCTTTTATCCCACGCCATCGCTGTTCATGCTCCACCCCCAAAAGCATTGTGGAACCTTGATTGCCACGGGCACAAATTATTGGATCCGCGGAACTCAACTCCACTGCAAACCTCACGATCTCTGGGAGAGTGCGACTATACGCGTTGGTCATAGACTATTTACACCTACACCATCCTAATTCTACGACCAAGTACACACGTTACGAATATCACAGGATATTTCACGAGAGTGAACAAGTGTGTTTTTGGTATGCACCTTCCATTTCGTATCCATGACGACGATTGCTGCTTCCTCGCTCGATGGTGTCTGCAATTCGCGGACTTCACGATGGATCATCCTCAACAACCTTGCTCCAGATGTGCTGACAGATGCATCCTCAGCACCGTACGTGACTAGGCATGTTCGAGCTCTACCTCCTTACGTTCAATTGCGCTCGAGAGCTCGTGAACCCGCAGTCCCTGGCGCCCTCTTTCTTCGATGCCCTACCCGAAGGCGCTCCGGTGCCTGATCTTGTTGCCGTATCTCTGCAAGAGATCTCGCCTATCGCCTACTCATTCCTAGGAGGACCCTACCTGAAACCCTACTTCGACCGCATCACCACGACCGTACAGCTTGCGGCTGATCTCCGTAGCAATGGCAGCGAAGAGCTTGAGCATATTGCGACGCGAAGCCTGGGAATGACTGGTTTGATGATCTTCGCGAAAAACCAATTTGCGCGCAGGATACAATGGATACAGTCAGCAGGCGCCGGTGTTGGCTTCGCGAATATGGGCAATAAGGGTGCAGTTGCCATGCGCGTCGGCATCTCGTGTCCCAATTCCGCGGATACCCTTAATCTTGCCTTCACGGCTGCTCATCTTGCTCCCATGGAGAGCAACATCAGTGCCAGGAATAAGGACTGGGAGAACCTGGTGCGGAATTTAGTCTTCCTCAATGGTGACGATTCGGCATACAGCTCTAGCGAGGAAAGACCGCTGCTTGCATCACCAGCCGAAGCACCAGTGGACCACAACGGCCTCTTCGAGGCTGGCAGCCACATATTTTTCTATGGCGATCTCAATTATCGTACACATGACGCTCCACCCGGACCTGACGACCACAAGACGTATCCACAGCCAACGCCATCCGAGGCCTCGTCCACGCACTACTTCCAGCTCCTGAAGGACGACCAGTTGACACGAGAAAAGGATGCAAATCGCACACTGCATGGCCTGAGGGAGCACCCTATCACCTTTCCACCCACGTACAAGTACGCAGTGCCCAAGGATCCTGGCGCAAATCCTGTCCAGCGGTCTGTCGCTGAGGCCGAGGAGCAGTGGAAGTGGTCGAAGCATCGCTATCCGTCCTGGTGTGACCGCATTCTTTTCTCCCAGTTTGGCTCCGAGTCACAACTCAAGCCGCAGAAGTACACTGCGCTGCCGGTTCAGCCAACCTCAGACCACCGCCCAGTAGCTCTCTCTTTGCGTGTCGAGGATAAACCCACTTCTTCGCGACTCGATGACGTTCGCTCTCAGCCTCCTTTCCCCATCAATCCTGACTGGAGAGCCAGGAGAGATGCTGCACGACGTTGGGAGGTCATTGTTGGCGTTCTTTCATATTTCGGTTTAACCGGCGAAGGCAATGCTATCCTTGTTGCTTTGGTAGGAACGGTCCTAGGGAGTCTCTGGCTGGTTTCATGGTTCCGCACATGAGCCACCAGACAGAAAGCTCGTCCCCTTTATCTTACATTAATTCCTCGACTCTGTACGTTGAATTAGTCTGCGGAGGCCAGCCCCATTCTACCTTCAACCATTGCTGTGTCGAGTCCGTCGACCAACCCATGTTATCAACCTCATCGAGGAATTCCATTATGTCGCCTTGTTCCAGCGGGTCTCGTAGCCCTCTAGCAAATTTATGCATTGCATGCGCAGCGATTGAGGGTGCCGATACAGCATGCGGATTGCACCGAGCCACCGCGATCATTTCTTTCAACCATTTCGCAAGCTGCCTCTCGGTTGCGATCTCGTCCAGTTTATGAGCATGTTGGAATTCCGGTCTGGGGTCGCTTAACAGTAGTGCAATCCGGCAGATGCGCAAATGCTGATGAGCATCGGCTGAGTCCTATATCAGCAAGCGATTGGACAAGCTGAGCAGGAACACCTACCATGGCAGATATTCGGAAACCATAATTCCGGATAGCGTCTTCCATCGGCTATATCGGCGTCGCGATAAAAGAACGCATTGAATCCACTCGGCCGATCGCGTTCCCATTCATCTACTTTACTGTGCAGGCTTTTCCAATCATTCGACGTGCGCGAACTCATGTGATACCAATGCAAGATCTCGGCGCATGTCCACACGATTCGGTTACCCCAAGCAACATCGTCTGAAGGTGACGCCAGATCAGGCAGGCTGTAAGTGCGGTAGTCTACACGCAAGCTTGGTTGATTGAGCAAGCCTTGGTATACTTCGAAATGCACATGCACCATGAAGCATGCTTGTACTACTGGGCTTGACATGTTGAAAAGCCAGCCGTCAGAACCGTGAAAGAGTTCATATGTTGAAAGATGGTACTGACCACGTGTTCCAGCTGTTCAAAGTTAGTACTGCGATCGGTGCGAGATATCAGAGCTCTACACACCATGCAGCTCTTCAAATCCTCTCACAAACACCGCCGCAACTAAGGTTGCCTCATCTTGAATGCGACCATTCTCCGCCATATGCGGAATCAACTGCTGTAACACGCGATCATGATACAAGAATGGTCGGGCAGGAAAAGCTGCGTCGTACCGTCGAATATGTTGGCAAGCAATCATGAAGATGGCATTTAGCAAAATGGAATTGTTGAGAGCCAATTGCGGGACGACCTCCTTGAAGACGCTATGTGAGCTTGTAATATCCCACCACTGGGCTGCAGTATCAACCCAGAAGCGAAAGAGTTGGGCCTCGATTGGGTCTGAAAGAGGCCAAGGTACGCGTGTAGTAGATGTTGTGGCGTAAGGCCCACCAGGTGTGACTGAGTCATGCTGCCAGTCGATTGAAGAGCCTTCTTCATAGCTGGAAATTGAGCTAGGGGCAGGACTCGTATGTCGACGATGAGAATACACGGCTTGTCTTGGGCTGCTTGAAGCAGTTGATGGGGCTGCGGATGACATTGCAGTGCTGACGGCAGAATATGCAGCAGGTCTGATGCTCATGTCTGACCTTATCGTCAGACCCTGCAAAGCTCCCTGTGGTAATCTCTCCGCCGTCCTCGTCCGGATCAACCTTCTAGATGGCCTCCTGCTACCGTCTACCGGCAAGCGGTGATCGTTCGCTTGAAGGTCGGCAGCAACCTGATCCGACTCATCAATGAAGTCAACGACTTTCGTTATCAGCCGACACAACACACAATTGCCGTGAGAGGAGAACTTACCGTACTCTGGTGTAGCGACCCAAGTCTGCTCTCCACTAAAGAAGTAATCATACTTCTTGATATCCGCTCTTGTCGCTTCATCCTCCGCATGCGGAAAGACACCATGTCGAAATCGGACCTTGTAATTGGATAACGGTCGCCTCGCAACCTTTACCTTCCCATCAGAACTTGCATCGGACCAGGAACCCATACTGCAATTATTCAACAGCGGACGGAAAAAGCTCGTGTATGCTTGGCGTTAGAGGCAAGTACTCATCAGCGTGTGCAAACCATGTGTTTGTCGGCGCTATCCACATAATTGTATCTTTTTGGAAGGAAGTCATCTGCACGATCTAGGGCTGATCATACTGCTGTTTGTGTCCGCAGGGCGCCGTGCAAGCAGAAGTGTATTTGTGGGAGATGGATTATTCAGCGGACTGGCGGTGATCATGGTGCAACGTCACTGGTCGCAGGCATGTTGCGGCGCACGCTGGTTGGCCGAGGTCATATTGAGGCTTAATCGAAGTGTCGACGGCATGTAAGCAACGACGTCGTTGTGCGTGGAGGAGCTGGGTAGGATGGCTGTTTGGGGAAGAGCGGAAAGGGTCAAGACAGCCTTGCGCGCGGGTGGCTGGCGATTCAGCCCTATCATGCATGGGCTAGGCGGAGAAGAAGATGCAAATGCTAGGGAGGAGTGTGTCTGAGTGCGGAATGGCGATGCTCGTTCGGCAGAGAAGTCTCGCGATTGAGTATTGGAGTTGGTGACTGATGGTTACACAGGGTCGTGATAGGTTCTCTTTGATGCGAGGAGTCATCTCTGCGGCTACAATGCATCAACACTGAACGTTTGATAGGTTGCGATGCTACATGCAATACGTGACAGCGGAAAGTGAGCCGCTACTACTGCGAACACGCTTCTGTATGTCCCTGTAGAGCTGATGCGCCTTCGTTGCAGAAGGTTGAGTAAGCATATTCCAGATTACTTCTGAGCTCACATAGGTGCCGATGTTGCTTGCCGGACTTGAAAACACAGTTGCTAACGGTCTGCTCCGACCGTTCGCTCGTCAGCATGTCTGAGATGACTGTGATGCTATTTGGAAGAGTTTGTTGATGCGTTTTTAGGCGATTTCCATGTACTGAGGTGGACTCAGAAATATGGTCACGTGCTTATTGCGATGTTCCTGGTGGACGCGAACTCAAACCTATGGGCAGGGGATTAGATGGGTTTAGTGAACTCAACTCGCTGCTAAGGAATTATGCGGATGCAAGTAATCAACACAACGTCAAGCTCACGTGCACCATGTCCTTCATCATCCCCGTCGCCATCTCACGCCATACCACCGAGCTCTCATCATACACTCCAAACTCCACAATGTACGAAGAGCCGTCTCACACCGCGCATCTTTGCTTCCAACAAATTCCGAACCCCACTCGACTCTGCAACTCTCCACAAGTGTCCAGAACACGAGCTGTGACGTAAGGGCGCAGATTGATGTCGTTGGTGATTGACCCTCAAGACGTTGGTGCTAATTTTAGGTTTATCGGCACACAGAGGAAAGCTTGGTTTGAGGGCGTGACTTGTTTCAACGGAATCTGTGGTTATCCATTTTGGGGGATGTAGAATGGCCATGGGAAGATTTGCATGGAGGATGAGCTGAGTGGATAGTATGTTGTGGGTACATCCATTTGCATGCAGTTGATGTCGAGTTGCCTAAAAGTGCAATATACACGTCTGCAAGTAGACATGTATGCGTTCTAAGTTCAGGTCACGATGCTGTATATTGCAACACCCGCAAACCTCAAAAGTGACATGATCAACACCACAGCCACGAGTGCAATACATATTGCTACATCTTTCAAGCTCTCGTACATGCGTTTGTGTAATATCTGGGGACCTGGTGGCAAAGTTTTATATTGAATTGGATGCAGATAGACGAATGTGTAACGAGAATGCATAGGAAAGCCACGTTCCAGACTCAGTACCCTGATCTTCCAAGTTTCGACACTGAAATTCAGTTTCGGACGACTTGCCAATGATGAAGCTATTCGCACATTGCACATGCAGGGTGGTGGCATTCACCGCTCGACAAGGACATTATGAGCACGGGTATAGTCCATACTGGGATGGATGAAGCGAAGAAGTGCATGCTTTTGACATGGGAAAAGGGACGATGGCCGAGTTTGGCGAATGGCGCATGCGCATATGCAGGGTTATTGGTGTGTGAATATCATGTTCTCTGGCTTCATTGTGCGTCCCTATGCCTCCGCGGTGCTTGCCGCCGTGTACGCAGCTATATCTTGAGTCCAATTGATTGCTGCATTAAACCCTGCTCTGAACGTACAATAGAAATGCTCATGAGACGTTGGAGGTCATCTAGGCCACGATTCTCTTCTCACGATAGCCGCCCACCGCTTTGGCTTTGGTGTTTCGATACTCGCACTGTGCCGGCAACTTCGGTCCCGCGCCCAGCTCAACGCCACAACGTCACCGTGCAGCGGACGCCGACGTTGCGCGTCTCCCCTGTCGTTCAGCCAAGCTAACGATCCCCAGCAAAATCACCGATCGATCCAGACAATCAGGGCCCTGCTTATGCAAGTCTGGATTGTCGCGAAATTGATGTTTCGGGTTGTTCTGGGTGAGGGTTTTGATGGTGCCTCGAATTAGCAGAATGGAGATGGGGAAAAGATTTTCGCATCCGCGGAAGATTGATTCCGTGATGACATTGTCTGGCGGTCGTCTAGACCCAAGGATAGGATGAAGCCAGAAGATTGCGTCGTGAAGTTGTGGAGGAAAGCATTGTGATTGGTGCGACTCTCGAAGTCCACGTTTTGTGTGACATGTTTGCGAGGTCGAAGTGGGGTTCTGAGCATTACGCAGCCTGCATGCTGTACGCACAATCAGCGGTGCTTTTCGGGGAGACTCTTGAAGCCCAACTGTAGTCGTGTGGTGATGTCGACCTCAAGTGCATGATGCAGATGCAAGCGTGTGGGGGAACATAAGCAAAATGTGTTGGATGTGGTGTTCTTGTATTGTGATCTGTATCGTGGAGACTATTCCGAGGAACTCATGGCTGTGCGGTGAGACTCAGATATCCAAAGCCCGTCTCATGCCCTTCTGAAGGCCCATCCCTGTTTCTCTAAACAACAAAGTGGTATATCGTACAAGTATCGCAAAAGTTGGTCCCATGAAAATGCTGCAATGCTAAGTCCGGTTCTCCATGCAACCCTAATTGTGTGGTTCGAAGTGGAAGAGATGGCTGTGATGTTCGCTAAACATCGTCGCTAAAGCGCAGATAGTCGTAAAAGGTCGTAGTACGTTGTGTGCAGTCATGTTGTGGATACAGTTGTTGGCTATGATGCCTTTTGCGAAGAGTTGAGTGACGAGAGTGACGCGAATGAGCTTGTCATTGCGGAGTAGGCGGCTTGTGGTCGGCCGTTGGTTGATGATACTGATGAGGCGCTATTCGTCCGTACTGATTGAAGGTTGAGGACAACGCAGCTATCGCAACGACCATTCGTTGCGTTGCAGCGTCCTCGGCAACCGCGCTCGTAGTTGACGCAGGAGAACATTGTGATGGCAGTGGTAATTTAAAGTCTGGGTAGGCTTGAGTGTGATGGGGCTAATTTGAAAGTGTGTCGTCTTTACTGTCGTCTATTTCGTGGTTGTATTTGGCTTTGAATTTGGGTTATGTACTGGGACGCGACGATGTTATAATATATATCCACTAGCTATCCGTGATGCCCGATGATGTAGCCACGGAGTACCAGGGAACGCAGGGTTCGTGTCCTTGGCCGGCAAAACACCCTTAATGGAAAGATAGCGCGCGTACGTTGTTGGCGTTTCTTGGTCCGTAGGCACCGTGAAGCTAACGTAAAGCCGTTCCAATAGCGGCGCACGAACTCGAGCAGGGTCAACGTCAAGGACCAGGATAAGTTAGGAACAAAGTGCCGCTGACACAGTTGGTTCGACTGAGGACTTCGGTATCAACACTTGATTCTGAAAGTTCAATTTGCGTATGCAAAGAGGAATTTGACATGTATACGTGTTAGCGATGCGGTCGTTTCATGAAAGGGTCATCGTTAATTACGCGTTCGGTGGTCCGTGAGCCGTCACCGGCTGGCCAGTGCGCACTTACTCACTTCGCCAAAGGAAGAGTCTATCTACGCATGCACATCGCCCTGCCCTGACCGTAGTCTCACTGTGCTAACCTGCATATGCTTATGGACATAAGGAAGTCGGCGCCGAAACTGCCAAAAGCCATGGACGAGTTGTTCATTCTGTCCGTCAATATCACTCGGCGACGCGGCGACGAAGGCTGTGCCTGCGCGTCTGCCAATCCAGTATGCACTCCACAGTCGAAACAGAGGGATTGACACTGTTTTCCTATACAAAGCACGGTGCAGCTACTGTTGCAGGAAAATGAACATGATCCACCGCATCCTCGCGTCCTTCATCACCACCGCGGCCACTGCGTTAGCGCCCAAATAGACGAGGCAGCCCGAGGCCAAGAACACTCGCAGCTGGCGCTACACACTGTGTACTCTCAGCCATCCGCGATTACGTAGCGCTGTGTCGTTCGCTTACTCAGGACAAGAACCAATAAACTTCGTCTTCAGGCATCGATGACGGCCGTGCTCAATCAACGAGTTGCTTCATAAGATGCCTAATGCTTCTTGGTATCTGCGTTGTCAAAGAAACATATTCTTCAATCCTATCCTCGTCAGATGACTTTGGCGTGAGCGTTGCGGTCACGTGCTGAGCAAGACTCCACATGTAGTTGTACTCAGTCATCAAATGGCTCAACAATCAGCCTCGCACGAACCGAGTCTTTGGGCCCTAGACCACTGTGGTCCGAAAACACCGATCCAACACTTCGAAAGTTCCCGACGGCGTACCTTAGGCCGCACTTATCGACATGCTCCACTCTCAGCCGGATCTTCCGGTCATTTGATCTACGAATAAAACCGATGCTACGGCGGATGCAACCGCTTGCAGAGCCTTCGTTTATGACGATCCGGGATCTTCGCAAGAGCAGTCTGGAACACTATTCAGACGTCGTTGTGGATCTTTGAGATGTGTTGCTCGACGATAAAGTTGTCTGGATATGGTCTCGGCTCATCCATGACGATATGCCGTTGTTCCAGCAGATAACCCCGACTCGCTCAACTTGCGCATTGATAGTGAGTCATGGTATCCTCTCCAGCGAGGCTGTACATCGAAAGAAGTATGAGGTCATACTTCTGAAGTTGCTCACAGGCTTGAAGTCGGCTTCTGAACCTCTCAGATATCAATGAAAGCGAAAATCGCTATGCGAAATGATCACGCAACAGCACTGAAGGATTCCAGAAAATTGCTGAGGCGCATCCTAGGCCATCGAAGCACAAACCAATACGTGGTTGTATCTAGAGTACGTTCTTCACCGCTCGACCTCCACTCACGCACCATCAATCACCCTCCTGCTCCATCTCAAAGATTGTACCTAAACAATGGACTTTCTGTCTCCCAGTTTCTCAAGCTGCGCCTCGGTGTAGATAGCCCGCCACTCGTCCTCCGTCTTCTCGGCAATCTTCTTGTTAATCCTCCAGGATGAATATTCGAGCGTGAACGCACATGCCATGCCTGTGGCAGCAAATGATAGCGAAGTGCCAAATCCTGTTGGATACTTTGGCGCTTCTTTCTCTTGGTATATAAACGAGCCTACAGTGCCGCCCAGGTTACCGATGCAAATCATCGTTGCAATACTGACGCTCGTTAGCAGACTAATAACAGTGGCAATAGAAGAAGCATACTCAACTGCACGCTTCTCTGGGCCAGCCAGATTGTTGATGGTCCATGCGTTGCATCCAGGAAGAATGGGGTAGATGCCCACGCAAGCAACATGGACCGCGAAATAGCACAGCGCGACATCATCCTTGATGGCTTCCGCCTTTGCGAAAAGGATGGCGTATGCTACAATGAGCGATGCTTGCGCGCTGACGATGAAAGGCACGCGCCACACGAATCGGTCGGCAAGGAGCGACGATACGAGCACAGATATTGCACCGCATGCGTAAGGTGGCGCCGTAATGAGCTGTGCAGTGGTCGGTGTGAAGCCCACTGTTGAACGTTGTCAGTTGGGCTTTACAAGAGAACATACTTGTGGCTTACTGTTCTTCAGGATCTGCGGCATAGTGAACTTCAGGCCATAGTTTGGCACCGCATTGCTCGCGAAGATCATGGCCTGTAGGTAGATCTGCCAAGCTCTGGAAACCTGTCCAAGTATACTCCATTTGACTCTCTCCTTCTTGCCATCGCGGTTGACCTTGCGCTTGCACATCATGCCGCGTGTAACGATATGATTGAGACGCAGGAAACGAGCCTCGTCATGTGTGAGCTATCGGCCTTCAGAGGAAGTGTTAGGTCGTCATTAGACTGTAGCCGCCAAGGTTACGGTATCGCGGGGAATCTATAGCGGAGGCTCTTAGCAATGTCTAGGCGAGCATGTTCGGGACAAAATCGAAAGCCGTTCGCTTGAACGTCGGACGAGAGTGAGAACATCGGATAGGCTATGTTGTGGAGTCAGTGGTCGATGCGAGAAGCTGACTCGGTTCAATCGTGTCGGGACCAACGAGATACCAGAGGGATTAGCTTGAGGCACATGAGAAGATTGCACATGTATACACAGTACTAGAAGAGGCTTCGCCGCGCTGCAAGTTCCGAGAAGTTGAGTACAATGTGGTTGAGAGCCTCGCGTATGAGAAGTCTTGATTCCAACCAGGGGGAAACTTCAGCAAACTTGCACCGTCCACTGC
Source organism: Setomelanomma holmii (assembly GCA_010015745.1). NCBI lineage: Eukaryota > Fungi > Ascomycota > Dothideomycetes > Pleosporales > Phaeosphaeriaceae > Setomelanomma > Setomelanomma holmii. The sequence continues at coordinate 23,883 of ML978204.1, forward strand.
TCAAGCAAGATGTCCACGATATCACTACCATGGTCTGAGCCTGATTCAGCATTTGTAGCGGTTTCTGAGCTCGATGTCGACGGTGACCGCGAATTTGACCTCCTTTTCTTCACTCTGTGGGGATCGACCTCTTTGCAATTAAACTCATTCGACACAAGCTCGAGTGTCCTCGATCTTTTCCTTCTTAGTCTGGAACGGGACCTGTCACGGTCCTTATGAATCGTAGAACCTGACCTTTCATCTTTATTTCTTCGAGCAACAGCATGAGCCGGGACGCCTAGATCTGCTATCGCTGCCAGGTTGCCCATGTCTCTGCCTCTCGAATACCTACAACTGCCGCTAGAGCTGATCGGTCTTCGCCTGGGGAAAGGCGATGCTGTTTGCGACATGTCTCGCGTGTGGACAGTGCCCGGAGTTGTCAAAGCTTCTGATCTCGAGTTATCTACGTCCATAGCACGTGTTCGGCTGTCTGAACGGCGACTCCTACGACGAGAAGGTATATAGCTGTCTCGGCTCGAGGAGCGCGAGCGCGAGTGTTCTTCCCGGGAGCGACACGTGGATCGTATGCGGTCATAGAGAGCTTTCCTGGCGGCAATGATAGCACCAGTTCCAACATTTCCGGCAAAGCTATCCCCACCTTCTCGTTCATTGGAGCTGGATCCCCCAAAGATGGACCTGGATCTAGATCTAGATCGCGAGTGGCTACGCGAACGGGAGCGGGCACCATTAGTGAGACGGTTAGCAGCAAGACCATCAAGCGCTGACTCGACAACGTGTCGCTTTTCACGTCTTGCTGGGTCCTTGTCTATCAGGCCGTCGATACCGGCAGCGCCAAGCGCAGCAGTGGCGATACGCTGGCCTTTCTTGCTATTCCATGGACCTTGGACCTTGCGGCTGCGAAAAGCTTCGACAGCACCTGCAACGATTGCGGCTTTGGCTGCTTGTTGCCATTTGTCAAACTTGCGACCCCCTCGGCTTCGACTTCGCGATCTGGAGACACAATATGGGGACCAAGAGCGCTGGCGAATGCGAGAGCGACCGCGTATTGCATATTCCTCGCGGTATTTTGTCTGCTGATAAAGGCTGGCGGGAGGTGGCAAGTCGCGTGGGATATCCTCGATGGTGTCTTCTCGGGCCTTGTAAGTAGGATCACGGTGTGGTAGTATACCACCACCTCCACGCTCAATATACGTGGTCTCGGTGATGTACTCGGGATTGCGCGGTCGGCGACTGCGATCTACTTCTGTAGCACCAGCCACGAGTGCGGCCTCGGATGCTTGCCTCCACTTCTCAGATCTGTCACCTTCTTTACTGCCACTCCGTGATCTCGAATCGTAGCGAGAATAGTTGTCGTATTCTCCGTTCTCGTCACCCTCGTAGCCACGGTCGTCATGGCGGTCACGGTATTGGTCTAGAGACGTTGAGCGGTTACGTCCTATTCCTGCGCCAATGGCTCCCCCCAAGCCCTTCGCCTTGCCAAAGTCTTTGACTAGGTCTACGACTGGCTTGCGGCGTAGGGAACTGGGTCTGCGCAACCTCGACTGGGACCTCGTCCGTGATCGAGACTTGGGTCGTGACAAAGCTCGAGCCCTTTTTTTAGCTTCAAGCTTGTCGTACAGTCCAGCCACAGCTGCTGAACCAAGACCAGCTGCGGCGATCGGAACACCTAGTCGAACTCGACTATGACTCCTGCCTCGAGATCTGCTTCTTCGTCGTTCCACAACACCGCCAAGAGCGGCACTAGCAAGACTGTCCATCGTATCAGGACGGTCGCTACGATGCCGAACAATGAGCTCGTCTATTTTGTCCGACTCCGCACCACTTTCGTAACCACTTTTCTGCGACTTGCGGTGTCGTTTCTTCGCTGCTTCCGAAGCTGGCTTTGCAGCAACACTAACGATTTTGTCCAACTCAATGTTCGAGGGCGCGCGACTTTCACTCCGTGTTCGTCTTCGCTTTGGTTGGCGACCAGAACCCACAGAAGAGATCGAGGGTGCTTTTCGTCTGCTACTGGAGCTACTTGTCGTGCGTTTCAGGGGAAAGGGATCACCGCCATCGTCCGCAGCAGCATCCGCGCGCTCTCGTATGATCACAGGAAGCTGAGGTTCTCGAAGAGGGCGTAGATACTCTTGGTCGTGTTGAGCATTTAATCGTGGACTGCTGATGCCGGGAGAAGTGGGCGAGTAGCCTGGCGAGGTGGGAGAAAAGCCGGGAGAGATAGGGCTGTGACCCAAGAAGCCGGGCGACATTGGGGCGTATTCAAGTCTCGGGCCATTTGAGTATCTTCTGCAAACTTGCTGAGACTTTGCGCATTGTTGGCACTTCGGATAGCCAGGTTCGCATTTGATCTTCTTCTCACGGCAAGTAAGACATGCCTGTGCTAAGCGCTTGCGCGGCTTCCCAGCCTTTGTGATTCCCCACACTGGGTTCAGTGGTTCATCATCTGTGATGGCGCGACAATCTGTGCCATCCTCACAGATGTACGGGCTGATGCCTTCGTCACCGTAGCTGCGTCTATATTCAGTGAAGTCGCCCTGCTGCTGCTGCTGCTGCTGCGTCTTGTTGTCTGCAGCGTTGGAAGCATCTTGGGCTTTTGACAGCTGGGCCCTCATCTGGACTTGCTGTGCAGGGGTCATCTGCGACAATTGATCGGGTGTCAGGTTAAGAACTGCTCCAGATCTGGTTGAAGCCATGAGAGGTGCTTGTGGAACAGCCTGTGCTGCCACATCTAACCCTTTAGAGCCGATGTCTATCAGCGTGTCAGATGCGAGCATAAATCAAACAAGGTAGAGTGTGCTTACCCTGAATTTCGGAGAAGTTGAATTCGCCCCTCACATTGAGCGCTTGATCGGCACCTACGTGAAGAAAGGAGTCAAAGTCGAAATTATCTAATGCGGCATTCTCATCCAGATCGAAACCGCCGAGATCAAACATAGTGTCATCATCCGATGAGAAAGGCAATATCGGCGGATCGGTTATGGCTCTGACGTTTCCGGCCCTCAAATTACCATGTGCCAGGCTAGTCGAGGCCCGTGATGACTCGTACGAGGCTGGTTGCCGTTGTATGGTATAGGATTGCTGTGATATGTTCGGTCCTCCATACTGAGATTGCAAAGCAGATTGAAGCTGCGGTGCTCCCCGCGCATCGCCAGGATACAAGAGCCCTCCTCCGATCTGGCTATCCGGCTTAGGTGATTGTTCCACTTGATCTGAATGACGCGGAATAGCTACCGGTAATCTCAAGCTTTGTGGACTTGACATGTTGTCCTGCTCTTGTCGCGCCATCAACAGTCGCTTCTTGTTCTGCTGTTCGAGAAGCATAAGTTGCATGTGGTAATCCTGTAGCGCATGATTTCCAGAATGAGTCGTCTGAATAGACGGCATTTGAAAGTTCGAGAAGCTATCCATGTGCATGGGCGTGGTGAGCGCGGCATCTTCAACATCGCGCGGATGAGACATATATTGAAGGCTCTCTCTGTGGGAGTTCTGGGAAGGCGCAGCACCCTTGCATCGAGCCTGTTCCATGTAGCTCTGCAATATCTCTCGAAATTGAGGTTCAGGGACTTTCAACAGCTGAGCTTCCAACTTTGGGTCGAAGTGAGCGTGCATCATACTGAAACGCGCTTGCTCCATCAATTGCTGATGAGAACCTCCTGCAATGTTCGACTCTTGCTGTGCCCTTTGACGTAACAACATTTGTGGATCATGGTTCATCTGCCCTTGGATAGTCGTCTCAGTCGATGTTTGATTTGGGATGGTGGACGGCAATTGGGGCGTCTTCTGTGTTTGCTCAAAGCTCTCCTGCATAGGAGAACGGATCTCCTCAAAGCTAAACAACGAATGCTGCGTATGAGGTGTTGAACTGGTGCGTGAGTGGAGGGAAATTGATTGTGCCGGATTGAAGAAGATGGCAGAGTTGTTGGGGACGTCATATTTGCTGCGACCGACATCAACCCAGCCGTGGTCATTGCTGGAAAGCGAGCGAACTTCCATCCACTGAGCACCGGCCTTTCCCTCTGACATACTGGCGGTAGCTGCGTTTGAAGCGGTGACGTCAGGCACGTTCGATATGCTGGTGAAGTCCTGCTGAAAGTCTGCCATTCGGAAAGGTGAATTGCCTAAGTTTGACCCATCCTTAGTTGTGGGTATCATTGCGAAAGGCGCCATGCTCGCCGAGGTCGACAAGGTGGCCTGCGATGTATTCAACGAGAAGTCTGCCGGCGACGACTGCGGTTGTAATTTGACCACTGGTTTATCCTTTGCGGTAGGCGCAAGTCCTTGCGATTCTAGTCGCATAGTTTCTGGCTTCTCGTCATAATTATGTCGCAGCCAGTTTGCTAATATCGGGTTCACGATAGAGATTGAGTCTGTTGCTTTTGAAGACGATGGCAAAGGAACTATCGAAGGCATATGTAATGTGCTCGTAGGACCATGGTCCACGGAAGAGCCAAAGAATGCCTCCGGTTTTGTCCACGTAGTCGCCGGTGGCTGTACAACATCCGATTCCCACTTCTTTTTAAATCGCATATACATCTTGTGGACTCGCTTCTTTTTGTGCATTTTACTCTTCTGAGAGCTATCGAAACTCTTTTGGAGAACCGTAATGCGCTTCAACAATTTCTGGACATGCTTCGCTGCTCTAGAGAGTTCTTCGAGTGACAGCTTTTCGTCATCATCGTCAGTCGCGGGCGCATCACTATCGGACGAGTCGGAGTCCGACGCGTCTAGATCAATAGTTATGGTATTGATGTTAGGCGCTTTGTCGTCTGTTGTCTTCTCAATGCGTGCTTGCGCTGGAGGAGGTTGACACATGAGCTCAAGTGTCGGAACCCGAGACGGCACTATTGAGCCCTGAAGTGTCGCTCCATCGTCGAGTGTGACCTTGCTGAGTTTGCTCTCGAGCGCCTGCAGGCTTTTGAGTGAGCCTTGCTGGCGTTGATGCAGCTCACGGATTTTTTCGCGTTCCTTCACAAGCGCGTCCTTCTCCAGCTGCCTGTAGCTCTGATTAGTATCGAGATCCGAAGTGTTTCAGGGTGTCTGTACCCTCGAGCTTGTCCTTGCGCGAGCTGCAGCACGTGCAGCAGCAGAACAAGACTGTTCTTAAGACTGTCCAATCTTCTTCTGTGAAGCTCAAGCCGTTGCTCTTTCATCGGCCATGAGATCTTTCCCGCGAAGCTTAGGCCCTTTTTGCCGTCTTTGCACACTTTCCTCCTCTTATCAACCAATTCAGATATGTCCTCGAAGACAGCCCCGCACCGCTTGATCAGGTTGTTTGCATCTTGAATGGCCTTTTTCGAAACAACAGACTTTGCGTCTTCTGTTTCGAAAACTCTGGCAACACTTTCGAGTGCGTTTGACGTTAGTTCGACATCTCCGGCGATGTCGGTGATGTCTTGGTCCGCGCGCAGGGCTGAGGTCGTGAAGTTCCACAGCTCGGATGAGAGCTTGACCCCTGCGCCAGCGATCTGAACGATGCTAGCGACGAGGCCGATGACCTCGGCCATCGCGATAGTGTCAATCAAGCGCTTGATCTATACAGAGACAGATGTTGATTTCACGGTAAGGTCTGGCATGATGACGGGCTGAGAGCTCGAGGGTTGAGGTAGATGTCATGATGGGGGCTGAGCCGTCAGTCTCAGGTGCTGCGGCCTGAGGCTGTGGCGTGCGCATCGTCGCACATGGTTGGATGACTTTTCAGCCTCGCCCGCAAAGGCTGGGGGTAGCAAGATTGCGAGACAGCGACGATGCAATCCTGTGACAATGTTGATGATCTAATTGAGAAAGAGATCAGGAATCTCGTAGTCAAAATTGGACCCTGATAGACTAACCACGTTCACCAAAGAGAAAGGCACGAAGACTAGTCCACGACGAACCTGGAATATCTTGAGTCTCCAAATCTTTGATTTAGGAATAGACATAGTGCTGGACAAGTCGATGCTACAAAAGGCCAGGCGAAATTGGGCAGCCCTATCTACAACCTCGCTTCAACAACACCACCCTCTTTCCTCCGCTCCGTCTCTTCACTCACATCCTTCGACCCCAACGCCTCTTCAAATATCCGCATAAACCTCCACACATCCTCGAAAGTATTGTACATTGGTACCGGCGCTACTCGAATGATACCCGGTTTCCGCTTATCGCATATAACACCGCCATTCTCCAGCGCTGCACTCACATCCTCCATCAAATCTTCCTGTAGCAACACGCTGAGCTGCGCACCGCGAAACCTTGGATCCGTGGGTGAAATGACTTGGAATGGGAAGGCACCATCCTTGATGTTTTGACTGGCTATCTGGGACAGGAGATGCTCGGCATACGCAGTAAGCAGCAACGAGCGTGATCGTAGATCACCCATTGAAGTCTTCTGGAATACGCTCAACGACCCGGCCAAGCACGTGAGGTCAACGATGGAAGGGTTCGAGCATTGAAAACCCTGTGCGCCAGGTGTGGGTTTGAAGTTGTTGTCCATGAGGAAACGACTCGACTTGGCATGGCCGTACCAGCCCTTAAGACCTACGTTAGGCCCGTTGTCGCCGTGCTTGGAGTGCACGAAAGCACCAGCTACCGCACCAGCACCGGAATTCATGTACTTGTATGTGCACCAGCATGCAAAATCGACGTCCCAGTCGTGCAGCTTGAGTTCGACATTTCCAGCTGCGTGTGCGAGATCCCAACCGATGGTGATGCCGCGCTTGTGTGCGTGTGCAGTGATGGTGGGGATGTCGAGGAGTTGGCCCGAGTAGTACTGGATGCCGGGAAGCATGATGAGAGCTAGCTCGTTTGCTTCTTGGTCAATGAGGTTGATGATGTTGTCGGTGGTCATGAGGTAGCCATCATCTGGCTTGACGAGTACCATGGACTTCTTGGGATCAAGACCATGCCACTCTATTTGCGATTCAATGGCGTACCAGTCGCTGGGGAACGGACGCCATTCGCACATGATCTTATGCTTCTGTTCTTTTGGCTTATAGAAGGCAGCCATCATCAGATGCAGATTGATTGTCAATGTGTTCATGGCAACAATTTCCGATGGCGAAGCGCCCACGATGTCAGACATTCGTCTCGAGCATTCTGCGGCCAGATCTTGATAGGGTGTGAGTGGTGATTCTTGAAGTTGTGTGAAGTGGCCGCCAACAGCAATAGATCCCCATGTCTTCAGATATGCGCTCAAGTACTCCCCAACGGCTTTAGGCTGTAGGCCGAGCGAATTGCCGCAGAAGTAGATGCTCTCATCATCCGTACTTGAGGCAGGAGCAGCGGTTTGGGCATCGTCCTTCAGTGTCTTCCTCTTCAACTGTGCTTTTGTTGGAACCACGAACTCTTTTCGCAATGTCCTTGGAAAATTACTGCTGGTTTCGAGAGATTTTGCAAAGTTCAGTGTGTCGGCGTTCACTGGCCATTCGAGCTTTTGCCCCTCGCGGAGCTGACGGATTGCGGCTGTGGCGTCCATTGCAGTACAAATAGTCGTTCACGACGTGATCAGAGGTTGAAAATTATGAAGCTGAAAGTGGTGCGCGAGGTTATCGATAGATGATCAGTGAGTTTGCGAGTATAAATATTCCAGGCTGTCAATTACGTTGCATTTCTTTCACCTTTGGACATCCGACGACTCGACGCTAAACAAGTCGCTTTTCCGACACCTTCCAGATTCGTGTAAGCGCCCGTTCCGACAGTCTTCCGTCCCGACAGTATTGATACGTAACTTCACTGTGAGATCAAGTTCGAATGATCGTGAAAGAAGGTGGATCCTGTTTGCTCGACGATAAATGCGGTCTTCGCCGCATTGCTAAACAAATGTATCACTCCAAGCCTAGCATCGATTGTCTAGCACCTCTACCTCCGTCATGAGCCCTCATAGAGTCGACGTGCTTCCGTCGCCGGCAGCATTACCATCATACGGAATCTCGAAAAATGGCTTCCTGCCAACCGATATCCCTCTGCTTCACCTTTCGAGCGACTACTACCAGCCCTGGGAGCGCATCATCGAGGCATTACCCACCCTGATCGAGAAGCAAGAAATCAGACAGAGTGTAGATGAGCTTCCCGTTCTCAGCACTTGCCATCTATATAGCGAGGCAGAATGGCAGCGAGCGTATTCGATGCTGGCTCTGTTTGCGCAAGGATACGTATGGACTGGTCCGGAACCATCTGAGGTATGTCGACCCTGTTGAGTAGTCCATTCATTGCTGACCTTCCCTGAAGCGCCTGCCACCTGCCATTGCCGTTCCATTCCTCCAAACCGCCGAACATCTCGAAGTGTATCCCATTGCGACATACGCTGCGTTGAACTTATGGAACTGGCGTCCGCTTAAAAAAGGATTAGATCTCACCCAACCCGAGAACATGGTTGCAATTCACACGGCCTCTGGTACTGTTGACGAATCGTGGTTTTTCATCATTTCAAATGCCATGGAAGCGAGAGCTGGTCCGATGATAGCAACGATGCTGGCTGCTATCGAAGCGGTTGGTGCGGATGATGTCTCCACTATCATCCACTCGTTAAAGTACTTTAAACGCAGCATGGACGACATCGGCACGCTCCTGGAGCGGATGGACGAGCGTTGCAACCCCCAGTTATTCTATCACGAGATCCGCCCGTTCCTGGCGGGCAGCATGAGTATGGAGGCGGCGGGTCTTCCTAATGGTGTCTTCTACGATGAAGGCGAAGGCAAAGGTTCGTGGAGGAAGTATCGCGGTGGAAGCAACGGACAGAGCTCATTACTTCAATTCTGCGACGCGGTCCTATCTGTGAACCATGCACGATGCAGCGGTTTCCATGCAGAAATGCGCCAATACATGCCCGGCCCTCATGCGAGATTTCTTGACGATGTCGAAGCAGTCGCGAACATCCGAAGCTACGTTGACGGCCACCGAAACAACATTGAGCTTCTTACTGCGTTCGACGAGGCGGTCGCAGCACTCAGCGGATTCCGTGACAAGCACATTGCTCTGGTTACCCGGTACATAATCATACCTAGCCGCATGGCGAAACCCGCAAATTTGATTAAGCGACGAGATATTGCATCGGCGTCGACAGAACTGGCATTTGAGAAGCCGCAAACGCAAGAGTTGGTCGGTACTGGTGGTACGAAGCTGATACCATTCCTGCGTACTTCGCGGGACGAGACCAGCGAGGCAGCGGTTGGGCCGTGATCGTGACATAGTCCAGAATGGGATGATCTGGATGTAAACACTATGCTGAAGAATGTCACCGCTTTGTCGGGATGACGGAGTTGCGGGAGGAAATGTCCTGTCGCGGCCGGCACGCGCTCGTGGACCTGGTCCCAGATCGCGATCAAATTACCTACAACGGCAATAACTGATCTGAGTGTGGATGACAGCGGCCTAATGACAGCGGCTCAGAGATGCCGGCGCCTAGCAATTGTGCCGGCAAGACCGAACAGAGTCGAACTCAGGGTATGGCTTGTAGAGAAAGTGCTAGAACATCACAAGTCGCCGAGGGGCTGGCTACTGAGAAGCGCATTTGCTTCAGCTTCGTAGAAACAGAATTCCATGTTAGCCCAGTGTTGTCCGTTGCCGTTACATGTGAGGTGTTCGAAGTTGAGTGTCAAATGTTGCCGGACTGATCAATGCCGTCATTTCCCGGCGCTAGCATGGAAAGGTAAGGCGCGTTGGCGTCGAGATTGCCTCGTGCTTCCGATGCGTTTTGTGCTTCCGTTCCGACAGCGACCATGACGGACGAAACTCATGATCCTCGGACGCGACCAGAGAAGCGTCGCCGCCTCGAACGTGTGACAGCAGCTTGTGATCTCTGCAAGAAACGCAAAGTGAAATGCGACGGAGTAAGTTGGCTATTGCCCTTCTCGGTGTGCTTCATGACAACTTTTGCTGATCCGTCGGATCTCAATAGCTACGCATGACGCCTGGCGCAGCTATGATATGTAATAAATCATGGCGATAAGGCGCTGATGCACTCCAGACACAACCATGTGCTTATTGCAAACGGAAGAACAGCGCGGCAAGTTGCTCATTCACTGCTGCACAAGTGCGCGGCCAGGCTCTCTCTGCTGCCAACACCCCGAACGTATCCGCCGGAGAAAGAAATGCTCCACGTAGTCGAGCCCACAGTCAAGGCAACGCAGAATTATCACGGGGCCGAGGGCTCGACCAGTCATCATCGCCTACTGCCAGTAGAGATGACTACCACGACGATACTGTGGTCCCTTTGGAGGGCCGCATACTTCGTGACGCTCAGGGCAAGGTCATCTTCATCGGCGACTGCGCACCTTTATCCTTTCTACAGACAGCCAGATACCTGATCTCATCTGAAGTCGACCCCGATGGGTTTGCTGCACAAGCTTCACGAGACTCAATGATTGAAGTAACACGCGCTGCAACAAGTTCGAGTCCGGCACACTGGTCCCCGATTGACCCAGACAAGGTACGAAATCTTGTTGAGGAGTATTCGACAGTCACTAGCGGTCTTGTCGACCTCTTCGATCATAATGATCTCGTGAGAGAGATCAGTACCTGGGCTTTCACGCCTACGGCAGCAGTTCGTTCGGAGGAGTCGAGTGTGGCGGCCTTTTACCTGGTACTCGCGATTGGAGCGCAAGAATGTGATGAAGCCAAAGCGGAGGGCTGGTTCGGTCACGCACGCGACCTTCTCACAAAGCACATGTGCAATAGCATGAATGTTGCTACGGTCCAAGGCCTCACTCTTGTGGCTATATATATGCTACGCGCGTTCCAACCCAATGGCGCCTACTTGTACTTCTGTAAGTCAGGAACATTCCGTTTGCTCAACATGAGACTATCACATTGACTGGGCGGTGGGTTCGGCACATATGACGAGTCTGAAGATCGTCTTCATGCTAGACGAGCTGCCCATCATCGGCCTATTACCGAGCATAACTGCTAACTGCTCGCAGCTCTAGCTGCACGAAGTGCATATGCCATTGGCATCCATCGAACTGAGGTTAACGCCTCCTTTGGCGGCGCAATAAGAATCGTCAGAAATCGGATCTGGAAAAGTCTGCGTGTAGTCGATATGCTGATCAGCTGCATCTTGGGCCGACCACCCTCGACTTCGGATGTTGACTGCACCGTCAAGTACAATGCTCCACAACGAGGGCGAGATGCACCACTTGACATGCTAGATCCAAGCGTACAGATTTTCATGATCATCGAGCGCGTCGTCGTGGAGGTCTACTCTCGCAAGAGAATCTCCATTCGAATTGCGGACTACGTGTCACGCCAACTCAAGGGTTGGGCATCGAATTGGCTGGAAATCTTGACCAATCAGATCACCCAGGTAGACTCCAGGAGCATTACCCGCAGCGCTGTCGTCGGATCCTGCTCGACATTGTGCTCCTACTACTATGGTATCATGCTACTCACAAGACCTTTCCTCATATACGAGATATACGAACATCTCGGTGCTTCGCTAAGAGGCGGAGGTTCGCAGAGCGATCATCGGGAGAAGCGGAAGTATGCAGATGCTGCTCTCGATGCTGCCGCTTCCTTCATCGACTCGCTGCAGCTAGTCATACAGTCGAAAGCGATGCCACAACGCATGCCGCTCGTGGTGCCATGGCTTTTCACTACCGCGCTTGTATTGGCTGTGGGTATACTCGGACGCTCAGGTCTCCTATTTGAGGACAGCTGTCAGGCCTCAATCAGCTGCCTGGACTACTTCGGCGAAAGCGATCCACATGCGAGGCAATACTCGCTCATCGTCCAGTCACTGCTGAAGATCACGACTGCGCACGTCAAGAGGAGAGAAGCAAGCATGCGGTTGCAACGCAAACAAGCATCATCCGAGCTTTTCGGCCTGCTGCCTTCTGTATCTGAGGCGCAAGTGCGAGCTCGAGGGCCATCGGTCACAAGTTGTGTGGAACAATTATCCAACCCTGTCGCTCCTCGTCCCTCAGCACAAGACGCGACTTCGGCTACGGCACCGTTCGATTGGAACATGTACGATGCCGACTTCTTCGCTCTACCATGGCCGAACGAGAATGATCAAGGACTCCAGGACTTTTTACAGCCTGGGACACACACTCTCGATGGAGCTACCGTTGCCGACATTCCACTATTCCCAATCTACGACCAGCAAACTGGGGGAGCCTTCGAGTGGTGACCAGCACGCGTGAACATGAAACATTGCTAGAGACACTCGACATGCTTAGCACGCTCATACGCTTTGGATATGCGCTCCATATCTTATTCAGGATGGCACCACGACGCGTATCATACCGTATGACGTCTTTAAGCAATGTGAATTCATCACTACCCGAGCGCTGACAAACTAGTAACCCAAACACTTTTCCCGCATTACTAACACACATTATGTACCAAAGAAAGAGAAATCGGGGTATATATGTACAATCTGAATCCTTTGAAAAAGAACCACGTCTTTTCCCCCTCACTCCTTGACGCCCGTATCAGGCCCATCAATATCCTTAACATCAGCCTGCTCCACGGCATCTTTCACACGCTGTCCAATGTTCCCCGTAGCATCTCGACCCGTGTTCGCCGCACCAACAGCCTTCTGCGACGCATCGCTGACGACGCCCTTGCCGCTCTCGAGGATCTCGCTTGTTTGTTGCGAAGCGCTATCTTTGGTCTGGTCGAGGAGCTGAGCCGCTTGTGTTGAAGTAGACGTTGCAGCGTCTTGAACTTTCTGCGTCGCTGAACTAGACAATTCACTAGCCTTCGCATACGCCTCGCTAGCTTGCTGCTTCCCGCTTTCCAGCATGCTGGACGCGCGCTGGGATCCGTCTGCCGCAACCTCCTTTACTTTATCGCTTGCTTGGCCTGCCATCTCCACACCTTTTTCATACGCGTCGGTGACGGACTCTTTGCCCTGTGAGTACAAATCCTTGGCACCATCCGATGCGCGCTTGGCTAGTTCTTCTGGACTTGGAGATTTCTGTAGCGCCTTGAGAACGGTGTAGTACAGGCTTATAATCATGGTGTGTATACGGTCTTTCATCAACATCGTGATGCCGTGCGAGAAGAAGCCCTTGAGGACTTCGGCGCTGAGACCTTGGTATAAACCCTCCAAGCCCTCGGTCTCGGTGATGCGCAGGATCGTGCTGAAGACTGTGCGTTGACGAGCGCGTGCAGCGGTTGTGTCTGGAGTCGATTTCTCGGACGTTTCGCCAGACGTGGATGTCGGCTTCTGGCTCGATACTTGTGCGCGAGTCTTGGCGAGCGAGAAGGGGTACGTGACGGTCGAGGCGAGTGCTTTGCTAATGGCCGCGAGGAGGAAGGTGATGCGTGCGCCGGGGTCTTCGCGCTTGGTCCGTGGTACGAGCAGGCGGAGGAGGACTTTGTGGAGGAGCATGGTGATGCTTGGGTTTAGGGTCAAGACCAAGCTCGCTGAATAGCCTGACCAAAAGCCTTGCAAGCCCTTCTCGCGCAATATCTCACGTGCGATATCAATCGCGTTCGAGGTCGGTGGAATGGTTGTTGGGCCATTGTCGCTGAGCATAGATGCTGTCTGCTTCCGGGTGACGATTTGCTGTATTGGCGTGGTCCAGAACTTGGAGAATGCGCCTGCTACCACACCCACGCCGATCTCCTCCAACGCAGGCAGACTTTTGCCACTCCCACGCGCATCTAGTCTGCTCTGCCTGACATACGAGTATGCTAGGAAGAAGAGAAAGCTGTCTGCCACACCCTTGACGACCTCGGGTACCACACCGCTGTAGAACGCCTGCAAGCCACCTTCCCTCTCGTAGATGGTGTTGATCGCATCGAGAATGCCCGTGTAATGTGCATGCTTGCCATCGCGCTTCAATTGTCGTTGTACTTGTAACCGCGTGACCACGAGATCGAGAGGGTATGTCAGGAGCTTCGAGATGGCCGTTCCAGCTGCGCCGGACGTCGCATGACCGAGCGCCGGAAGAGCTGGTCCTAATGCGCTGTGATGATGCGCGTCATTCGAGATATGGTATAATGTGAAGGCATCCTACGTGTCTCAGTATAGTCGTGCCGAGGTATCACGTTGAAGCTTACCAGCTGTGAGTTGTAGATGTAGCTCGCCTTGTCAGGACTATCAGACGACATTTCGGCGGTTTGGAGATGGCTTCAGACTGGCTCGGGAGGTATAAAGCAAAAAAAATATGAAGCGATTGAAAACGCGGGGAAAGTTCTCATGAAGAAGTGCGGAGCCGTGAAGCTTTGTGCTACTCCTCAGCCTCGGAGACGTCATTGGCGTCACGCGTCGGAACCTTGTTGGAGATCATCAGCCGAGCACGCTACCGGTAAAGATTTTTGGCTTGTGATTCTGCGCTTCACCACCACCAGAACACCCGTCCACAACACGACGAGGTGCCTGCGACTACGCATCGACTGACGAGCGCGTCAGGCTTTACTCGAGTCGCCCGCGGCAGCAAGATGCATGCTGTAGTGGATTGTCCGCGTATGCCGACGGCGACTCGGACAATGGAGTACTCAAAGCAACTGCGTGAACTCCCACGAGTAATGAGCACAGTTGAAAGTATCCTCCAAGAAGAACACTGCTGGCAAGTAAATACTGAATCGGACTCAAGAGATCTGAAAGGACTCGTTCAAGAGGAAGAAGTTTTCGCGTCTCGTTGCCGGCTACATGTAACAAAGCAGGCTCTATCTCGCAAGAACGCTGTCAGCTTCAAGTCAAGTGTTGACCTCAGGAAAGCATAGCAAATCAAGGTCAACCTTTCGGCATTTGTGGCGGACGGTATGTCGAATGCAAGCAAAGACCGCCGCGTAATGCGAATAGCTCTTAGCACTCGAAACATGGGCGTGCCATTGTTTCAACCTCCGAAACACCACCCGCCAATAATGTATACAGCGTCCCGCTGCGTCGTCAGCTACATGCACCTCTCAATGTAAATGTCACGACGCCAAGACGATATCCTAGCATGAAAACATACGGCATCACAGCTAGACAGCCAGATTCAAGCGCTACTCTGTTTCGCAAGGTCAGGCATAGATCCACATTGACTGCGTTTGTGGGCAGTCACTGCTGCTTCCAGTCATTGTTTCAACGTTTGTGAACGTCTAGAAAGACCAAGCTTCATGCATGGTAGCAACGTTCAGGCATGTACTAAATATCTGGCATTTGGCTGTTTGACGTAGATATCAGGCCTCCGCGCCTCGATGCTGATGGAAATCACGATACTTTCATGTATAAATCCTGCCATAGCCTATTTCCTGCTGCCGAGTGTACCTTCAAGCAGTAACTGCAGCCGCAGTCGTATCGTCGTCGTCGTCGTCGTCACTCTTTCAGACACTCATTCGTTCGTTTGCTATCCTCTTTACATCGAGTGTTGTATCAAGCTACTCGACGCCCCTCTCTGAAATCTATCGTCTCACGTACAACGACAACAATCATCATCAACCATGCATCTCCCTCTCGCCACCATCGCCACAGCAGCCCTCCTCCTCTCCACCTCCGCAATCCCATTCCTCCCCCAAGCCCGGCACATCGACCTCTCCTCACTCGCCAGCGGACGCAACCGCACCTCATCAGGAGGACCCAGTCGTGGTCGCGGTCGCCACTCCCGCGGCCCATTCCCCACTAGCATATTTGCATCTCGCAGCGGCGTTGCCGCACCTACTGGCGGCTTTCCAGGATCCGGCACACGGCCATCTCGTAGCGGCGGAGCAGCTGCACCGACCGGTGGACTTCCTGGGTCTGGGACACGACCTTCTCGCTCTATCGTGACTGTTGCGCCGACACCAACTACAGTGCCTAGTGGAGGGGGTGATCTGGAGAGTGTGTCGTTTGCGTTTCCCACTTCTCGTGGTGCATGAGTCTCGAAGAAACTCTCAAGCTAGATGGAATAAGGAAGAACATTGTATCTAAAGTCCGCAGATGCGCTTTCAACGTCAAAAGAATTCATACATCAGCGCGAGTTCTATCTCACATCTATTGGGCCAAGGGTAGCCAAGCAAGTCTTGAGCCAACGAGTACCGTCCAGGCGTCGGGATCTTACACCCGCACAGAACGCACACTACCATAAACACCGTATGGTAGTCTTTTGCAACTTCGAGCTATCAGGTCTGAGATACCATCTAGCAGATGTCGAGGTCATGGAGGATCATATATCACTGGATTGGTTGGAGATCTAGATTTGCTACAGAAGAATGGACTGATATCAAGGATCTAAATCTGTACCAGTGTGTCCCAGTGATTGTTGCAGCACTTGACACGTGAACAGACTTCACCCATTGCTTCTACTGCGTGTTGTTCGAACACGTCGGAACGATAACAACTCGAAATTGCTGCTTCACGTATTTCTCATGGACACCGAGCCGTGCGATGTATCGTGTCAACTCCCATCAAGTCAAAGACAATTGAATGACAAGTTCGATTGATTGGGTAGACTACGTTCGATGGAATCAGGTCAGTACCTCCCAATACCTCGCCGTTCCCCTCGTGCAGTCCAACCATCGAGTCTAGCAAGGGAACGCTGAAAACGTGAACAATAAACCCACAGTAGCCCAAACCTCAAGGCGCAAAACACCCCCGACGATGCTACTTTTACATTTGTTTTCCCTGCACAGTCCACCTCTCGTTCTTTACGCCTTACTCAACATCTTCAACACCTCCTGCTTCTCCGCCGTCGGCAGCGCAGACAACAAATCCAGTACACCCCTCAACCCACTCTCCCTATCCTCATTAATCATAGCCGCAACCTTGAACGCCGTACTCTCTCCCTTCAACTTCTTAATGCGCTCGGCTACAGTCGCCCGGTTCTCCTCATACCACGACGCAACGCTCATATCGTCCGTGTCGAAGTTGGGAATATTGCACCACGCCTTGAGCATCTCGAAGCCGCGCGTGCGGTTGGCGACGGCGTCGTCGGTGGGCGCGGCGGCGAGGAGTTTCTTGAAAATGTGCTCTTCGTTAAGACGGCGGCGGAGACGCCAGTAGAAGAAGCGGCGCGCGTTTTGCCAGCGCAGAGCTTGGCGGATGACGCCCTTGGCCTTCATGCGGCCGGCGCGGTCGTGCAGGTCGGCGAACTGGATGGCGATCTGGCCGTAGATGGGTAGAAGAGTCTTCTCGCGTTCGTTCATTTGAGCCTTGATGGTCTGCAGCTGGTCCTTTGGTGTCGATGGATCGTTCAGCTTGCGCTTGAGCGCACCGTATGTGGGATCGTTGCGTGCCATGGTCTCGAGTTGCTTCTCCTTGCGGTACTTGATGCCGACAATACCTTCGGGCTCGAGAACACCACCGCGCGAGTCTTCATCTGCGTACATCTCCATGTATTGCGGGTTGATCGTAGGATCGACGACGACCCAGGATCCACCACGAAGCTCGCCGTATGGAGGAATATAGACAAAGATAGGCTGCTCAAACTTGACAAGAGCATCAACAATGTACGATCCGTACTTGAGGACCTCGTTGTACATGTCACGCTGCCCACCAGAGAAACCACGCCAGTTGGCAAGGATCATCAATGGCAGGTGCTCACCGTGGTTGAAGTCGTTGATAGCTTGCGCAGTCTTGTATGCTGAGTTGGGATACCAAACACCACCAGCCTCTGACGTGACTTGTTCGATGGAATCAGGGTTGGCAGGATCCGCAGGCGTGACGTTCTCGACAGAGCGAGTCTCGACAGCGATGACACCCATAGGGATGCCACCAAGGCGAGCACGACCGACGACAACAGTCTTGGCCCAGCCGCCAAGAGACTCCTCGAAGGAGTCCTTGTCGAACAGACCGGCCTGGTAGCCGTCTTCATCGGTCTTACCAGCAATCAAATGTCTGACGTCGTAAGCATTCTTGCCTGGAGGATAGTAGGTGACATCGCGATCCCAGTCGTCAGTTGAGGGTGAGATCGGCACAGGGCTGCCCTTCTTGTCAGGGACGAACGAGAGCCACTTGACGATCTTGGTGACACCCTCGAAGTCATCATCGGCAGTCATGTGCGACACACCGTTTCGGTACATGATCTGGGTGCCACCAAGCTGGAGATTGGAAGTGTAGACTTCACGTCCGAGCAGCTTGTTGATGGCCTGGGCACCAGTAAGGATGATCGGCTGGCCTTCGATCTGAATTGCACGTTGACCAAGGCGGACAAGGTAAGCACCGATACCTGTTGAGAGTTAGCAACGAACTTGCGCGCAGATGCCAAATATACATACCAACTGAGCGGCAGGTCACCAAGGTGATGGTAAAGATGTCCTCGTAGGCCCTCGACGTCTCACCAGCGATGAGACCAGAGCCACGGAGCGACTCAACACCAAGACCATCCTCTTGTCCGATGACGGTGGTGATCTTGAAACGCTTTTCGCCATCGGCATCGACCTGCTCGCAGATGACATCATTGCGCTTGCCATCGACGAAGTGCTCGTACTTCTCAGGTGTCAGGTACAGGTAGTCGAAACCAGCTTCAGGGCGGTCAACGTCCTTCCAGGCTACTGAGAAGTGGGGAATGAGTTCCTCAGCTATACCAATGCGAGCACCAGAGTTGGCCGACAAATAGATGCGCGGGATGCCGAGCTTGCGAGCGAGTTCAGAGCACTTGTGGAAGAAGGCATCTTCTTGAGGACCGAAAGAACCAATCTTGTAGGTAATGTCGTTGGCGATGATGATGAAGCGGCGGCCCTTGGGGTACTCTGGTGTCCTGGCGGTGACGATCCATCCTACCATACCAATAGTGTTGAAGCCAGGATCACGATTGACCTCAGCCAGGCTATCGTTCTCGTCAAGCACCAACTCGTAGTACTCGATGCACTCTCCCTTGGCTGGTTGCTTGTCGCGGAGGTAGGAGTGCTTGCTGATAGCCTGTTGCCATGCGTTTTCGGTGGCTTGTCGGAAGAGCTCGGGGAAGTCGTACACATACTGAGTACCCATAAGATGAGCCTTGTAACGCTTGGGTTGGAGCGCGCCCTTAGTCGGATAAGGCGTCGAGACGGGCTGGAGGTGGAGGGCACCGATTTTGGTGGTTCCGCCGATGCTGTGAAAGAGCCACTTGCCAGCCTTCTCCGACTTGCGCTCAGCGTACATCTCCACCTGGATGACATATCCGGAGGTATTTGTGATTATAACACGAAGTGGGTATGGAATGCCAGACTCAGGATCAGTGACGATGATACGGATCTCGGCGCCAGTGACACGCAGACGCCAGAGGCGGCGACCGAAGCGCTCCAAGAAACCGCCAATGGCCTCCTCAACCTCAGATGGGCTCAGAGGGAATACATGCGAGAAGTTGATGAAGATGTGGTTCATGTCAGCCTGCGAGGTGCCAACAATCTCCAAAGCATCTAAAATATCGGTCATCAACCTGTCAGTCTCGGATACCATGTACTCGGCGGTGGGTATCTCTTCTCGCAACCGACCAGATCGCACAACGGCACGCAAGAAGTAGCGCTTATCGCTTTCAGCACCCTTGCCAACCGCTTCATAGATGTGGATATTGCGGTTCTCTGTGAAGACTGGCTTGATATTGAACTTAGATAGACGCCCAAGCTCAAGTTGGAAGGCAAGCGCAGGCTCAACGTGACGAATGCTGTCATCCTCCTCGTACGCGGGACCACGGAAGGTGTAGTAGCCGGGGTAGGTACCGTCCTTGTGGCCGCAGATAAACGTGATGCGGCGGATGCGGTGAGCAGCAAGCTCAGTCTTGTACTCCTCGACGATCGGCAAGATACGCTCCAAGATCTCTTTATCATCGAAGCTCTCGATATCGCGAACGGCAACGTTAAGCACACCGGTCAGTTCGTCGGTATGCTTGATGTCGACGATGCCGGTGGTAGGGGTTCGCTTCAAGGTCAAGCCATCCTTCAAACTCAGTCCACTCTTCTTGTGTGCGCCGACAGCTGGGAAGATCTCTAAAGCTTTGGCGATGAGGTCGTCCGCATCATCGAGGTACTCCACAGGAACGACGACACCCTTTCTAGAGGGCTCGTTTTCGAAGCGGTTGTTGAGATTCGACATGTCGCTGAGAGAGTGGATGCGAGGTGGGCCACGATCGAAGCCTGGGGTCATAGGCGTACCTGGCTCGGATGGCTCGACCGTGAGACCATACTCAGCCTCGCCTACCTTACGCAGGATGAAGTCCCAGGACAACAGGCAAGCTTGATCTCCCTCGTTATGGTAGTCGATCTTCTGAAGGTGGTACGCACGGTAAGCACGGCGCGTGTATACCTCAAGAGCAGCGAGAGCAACCCATGGATCCTGATGAACAAAGAATTGAGTGAGAACATCGAAGACAGTGTATCTCGAATCGACGACCTCCTTGATGACGTCGAAGTTAGGCTCACGGTGATCCCAGCCGCTCTCTCCGTAGCGAGATTCGACGACAGCTGAACGCAGAATGTGCTCCATCTGGGCAGTGCGCTCCTCAAGGGAAGGCATAGCACACTGAATAAGCACCTCACGAGCCTTGAGTGAGACCTTTGCAGTCTGGCGCGACTCAAGGTCGGTGAGTTTCTTGAGCGTGTTTTTGAAGTACTTGGCAATGTTTCCGACACCAGGCTTATTGGGTCGGTACAGGTCCAAAATGGCGATGACAAGGTTGTTCTTTGCGCTGACGCGAGCGTGCGACAGTACGGTGTGAACAACAGGTGTGATGTTGTCGCGATTCTCGTCACGAAGCTTGAGGATGACTTCTTCGTCTCGCGAGTTGCGAGATGAGAAGAGCTGCTCAACAGCATAGTACATCTCCAGATAGCTGATCATGACGGCGTACTCATGAGCCTTGAGACCTTCCGAGTAGCGGGCGATGACATCGGCCAAAGGAGCCAAAGCAGCCTTCAGCAGATCTCGGTCGCCCTTAGCAACATTCTCTTCCAAGAACTTCAGGAACGCCTTTTGCAGAGCTTTGGCGGGGAACTCTAAGCTGCGACCATGTGCCTTGTCCACAATCTGAGAGAAGATTGTATCGAGCTTCTGCGGCATGCGGGCATGGAGAGCAGAAGCCTGTGCATTCCACTCGCCGTACGGAAGCTCGGGATCACGGAGAACCTCGACGAGCTCCTTGAGAGTGCTCTGCATAATGACCTGGTTATCGAAACCCTGAAGAATGTTCTGGAGGATGTTGTTCAAAGCAACAAACTTCTGTGGGGGCTTGCTTCCCATGACTTGTGGAGAGCCCATGTCTGGGATGAGGCCAAGGAAGGTCTGGGCAGACTTGACCTTGGACGGGTCATCTAGAGCGAGAACACCGAGAATGTCACCAGCCTCGAGAGTGGCTCCTGGCTGCTTGATTAGGTTGACGATACCATCCTCTTGCGCGATCAAAGGCATGTACATCTTCATGACCTCGACCTCAGCGAAAGGCTGGTTCTTCGCAATGTGGTCACCGTTCTCGACGAGGAATCGGACGAGTTTACCAGGAGATGGTGTGCGAAGCTGAGTGGGATCGTTCTCCTGCTCAAGGAGGCAAGTCTTGCCGTCAACGGACAGACGAGTTGCGCCAACCTCTTCCTTCCAGTACACATTGTGGGATTTTCCAGCAAGCAAGATCAGGAGACCACCATCGGCGAGCGCACGGACACCGACAGCGCACTTTGAGCCGTTGATGAAAAGTGTGAAGCTGTCAATAGTTGACCTGGTGGCGGTGAACTTGTATCGGAAGCCCTCGTAGATGAAGTCGACCGGAAAGACAGTCTTCAGAACCTCCTTGGAAGGTACCTGACCCTTCTCCAAACTAGTCTTGTATTCGCTGATGCAGGCTTCACTAGCAGCAAAAGCCTTGGTGACGGCACCAGAAATGACTGCGATCATGGGATCTGGTCGCTCAGCAGTCAGCTTCTTGGAGATGAGCTCGTCGAGCCAGCCCGTAGTAATCGTATTGTCCTCGAAAGCTGGGGTCTCGAGCAGCTTAATGAGGTACTCGACAGTCGTGCGGAAGTCACCACGAATGCTCAGTTCCTTGAGCGCAACAACCATATGTTTCCGCGACGCTTGTCGGTTTTCGCCATAAGCGAAAATGTGGCCGAATTGCGAATCGGAGAAGCTGTGGATTCCACCTGCAGAACTAACAGAGAAGTATCCCCAAACGTTGGAGCTACTCCTGAAGTTCAAATCGTGAATAGTACCACCAGACGGCTTGAAGCCCTCGTCAGGATCTTCAGAGGTAATACGGCAGGCCGTGCAGTGACCCTTGGGAGTCGGTCGTCGCTGGTTCTGCACGCTACCCTGCGTAGCAAAATTGAAGTCGATCGGCGTAATGGTATGTGGATCAGCGCCGTAAAGGAGGCGGATATCGCGAATGCGGTGGAGGGGCAGACCCATGGCGATCTGGAGCTGGGCGGCTGGGAGGTTGACGCCCGTCACCATCTCGGTAGTGGGATGCTCGACCTGCAGACGAGGGTTCAGCTCGAGGAAGTAGAACTTGTCGTCAGCGTGCGAGTACAAGTACTCGACCGTACCAGCTGAGACGTATCCGACAAGCCTGCCCAACGACACAGCGGCCTTCTCCATCTCGCGGAAGGTCTCGTTGGGAGCGACTGTTACCGGCGCCTCCTCGATGATCTTCTGGTGTCGTCGCTGGACCGAGCAGTCACGTCCGAACAGTGAGATGTTGTTGCCGTACTGGTCAGCAACCAGCTGGACCTCCAAATGTCGTGCGCTGCCTGCAAGCTTCATGATGAAGATGGGCGAACCAGGGATTTCGGACGCAGCCGCTGCGTACAGCTGCTGGAAGTCCTCCTCGCGCTCGACCTTGCGGATACCCTTGCCACCGCCGCCTTCTGAGGCCTTGACCATGACAGGGAAGCCAATCTTCTTCGCAGCCTCGAGACCCTCCTGCCATGTCTTTGTGCAGCCCTTGTCGTATATGTGATCCTCGACTGTGACGATGCCATTGTCGTCGACCACAACATCCTCAACACCCGTTCCTGACCACGGAATACAGGGCACCCTGGCGTGCTGTGCAACGATTGTGGACGAAATTTTGTCTCCGAGCGAGCGCATAGCCGAACCTGGGGGGCCAATAAAGACGATCTTTTTGGGCGAGGCAGCGAGCGATTCGGGCAGCTTGGGGTTCTCCGAGGCGTGGCCCCATCCTGCCCACACGGCGTGGACATTCATTCGCTCTGCGACATCGACAATGAGCTCGACGTTGGCATAATTGTTGTTGTTCGTGCCACCGGGCACCTGCGTCCTGTCAGCCACCTCGCCGCACACAAGCAGAGCGGGAATCGTGTACGCACTTCAACATACTGGTCAGCCATGCGGATGTACTCGGCGTTTGCCTGCAGATCCTCGGGCGTGGCCATGACGGTGAACTGGATTGCCCGCTCATCGCCAAAAGTCTCGTATGCCCACTTCCGCACTGAGCGGATCTCCTTGACTGCTGCAATACCGTTGTTCGCAATGAGCACCTGTGCACCCCGCAATGTCAGCGCGCGCCCCCTCCATGGCCTCAATGGCCGTCCGATTGGTGTTTCTCACGTTTGTAATGACTGTGTGTCCATCGTGCGCGGTCACAAAGTCCTTCACTTTGCCCGGTGCAGCGGCCCCGAGGTGGTTTCCGCCGATGAAGTGCGGCGCAAGATTGAACTTGGCCGCGTAGGAGCTCGGTGCGCCGTTGGCAGAGCCATTGGCTTTCGGTGCAGCTCCAGCCATGTTTTTGGTAGGAATTCCCATGCACGAGCGTCGGGTGCTGCGAGGGGAATATCGTTGGTCGGTGAGGAGCCGGGCAGATTTCTCAAGGGAGCTCGGCCTCTAGCTTCTCGTCCGTAGATCCTCAGAAATGACCCTAGATGACGACGATGGTCACCTGCAGTTGGCGAAAACTGCAAAAAATCGAGTAATGTGGCGTCTGAAGCAGCTGTCGGTGGGAGAGCCAGACAGCGTTTTAGTAGTAGATACAGTGTATAAAGTGCCGGTGTTCGACGTCGAAGAAGGCGGGCAATGCAAAAGTCTAAGTTGTGTGTGTGCCTGGGAGGAAGCAACAACAACAAATGTAGATAAAAGATGTGAGAAGGTGCGAATTGAATCAGCACCAGGTATCTGAGGTGAGATGCGAGGAGCAGGAGCAGCAGAGCAGAAGCAGCATGCGGGAGTCCGGGGCAGGTGTATAATAAATTTCTGAGGGCGCGGAACACCCCAGGCTATCCCGAGCTGTTGAGCTGAGGCCGGGTTGCATATCGCCAACGATGCCGAACACGGTAAGGGACTGCATCACGGTTCCCATGACGCCCTGTCATCCCAGCTTCAAGCCACGATGCCCTCTCGGAAGCCGTCCGGACCCCGAGCATCGTTCTCTTCTCGAAGATACTTACCTGTCGTCGCCAGCAGGCAGTCACGCGAGGTCGAGTGCTCGCTACCATGCCTCGATTTTGCTGCGATGGCGATGCTCAGGAACGTTGAGCTCGGGAGACGAACTAATGCCGGCATGCTCCCAACATTCCCTATCCAGACGCTGCGAGCACGAATAGTTGCGGGTTGAGGCCCTCGCTATCTCTCAGCAGCAGCTCAGCGACCTTTTAAGCTGCCGCTGATCCGCTGCCCTTCGTCATCTCATGCGCGGACTGCTTGGGTCCTGGTCGCCGGTGCTGCACGCGTACTCAGGAAGCTCAACAACTACTTTTTGGACGCTTCTGTCTATGTCCAATTTTCTCTTCTTTGGTCGGTGTTTCCTTCTCGATCTCCAAGTCCATCCACGGCTCCTCTTCGCCATTCATTATTTCGCTTAGTAGAGCGTCATTGTAACTGCCATTCGGGTCTCCGCCTCCGATCAAGACATCCATCTCGGAGTCCGTTGCCCTCCAGCCAATCACGTGCCGCAAAGCTCCGCAGCCTCGTCACGGAAGAGAGATCGATGCTCTGTTTTTAGACATGCAGTCAGATAAATGACGCTGGTTAGGCTTTGTGATGCCGGTGGAACTTCGGGTGCCTGGTCTGCCGGTTGCTATGCGCGACAAGTGTGGAGAATGCTTCGAGGGTCTGTTCGAGTCGCGCGAACCATCATGAACGCAGTCGCACAGCCATCACCACTGATAACAGATAAGCCTGCCCTCTGCTGCCAGGTCATGCATGTCGCCATGCAAGCTAGATTCCGACGTGCATTCCGAGATCCAGGCACGCGCGCCAGGGTCGCCGTCGCGGTCCGTGCCGCTCAACTTGACATCAGAGTCGTACGATTCTTGCATCCACACGAAGTGAACCCCAAGAACAACTCGTCTGTGCATAGCACTACCCCAGATTGTCATGTGCACTGGCTTGCGAGGGTGTTCCGAGCTGTCGTGGTGGTGTAGGCTGAGGATTTTTGAGGGTGGGCGCTTTCACATGTCAATCATTGCACATCCACACTCCAGGGCTCAAAACTTCATTAACGACAAAAGAAATGGTATTGAGTGATATATAAGTCCAGTAACAACAATGCTGGCTCCCAACTATGTGCAATAATCATCCAAAATGCGCAGAACATCACGCAACCGCTGCAATGCCTCAACGTGATCAGCAGCTGGTACCTGCATCACATGCGCGTCAACGTGCGGCAGTCTGAACGAGGCAAAATCTCCGCGAACCACATACCGAGCACGTCAATTGCCACGCGCCGTGATCCGCTCCCGCTACCGTCGCCTAGTAAGTCTCTTCCTCGCTGTACGTCGACATTTTGCGCGGCCGTGCAGGTGGTCCCATGTCACCACCATCGACAAAGCCCGAGCTCGTTCTCCGCCCCGCGCTCTGCCTTCTTGGTATCCCGCTCGGTGTTGGGATGCCTGACTTGTCCAATGTCAACCGCCGAGCTATTGGTGTCGCAACGTTGCTGCCATCGCTGTTGCTACCGGTTTCGGCATCTCTTAGAAACATTGACAACGATTGAGAGTGACTGTGTCCGCTGGATATTCCGCTCAGCGAGCTGCGCGGCCGTTGTATCCGCCCGCTCATTGATGCGCTCGAGTAGTGGCCCAATGGTGTTCGCGTGCTTCCCCTACTCTCGGGTCGCTGTACGCCGCCCCTGCTCTCTGGACGCGTTGGCTGGGACGACACTGATGCGCGACTGCTGGGCCGGCTGTTGCTCGGCTCACGCGAAGAGGTCGGAATACCGAATGAGAGGCGGCTGACACCAGAATCGGCGGCGCCGTTGCGTGATGACACCGTTGATGCATGCGATGTCCGTTTCCTGTTGCTCCTCAAGGTCACGTTGCTCGGTATGTGATGTCCCAGCGCACTCCCGTTGCGAGGGCTGGCACGCGGTGGCGTGTTCGTTGGCGCGGGCAGCTTGGATCGTGCTGAGTATACTCGTTCCTCGAGCTTCTGCATCTTGCCAATTAGCCCTCGAATCTGGTACAGAGAACCAGACCTTGGCAAACCCCCTGCGGGTGCGTTGGCCCCTATGCTCGGCCTAGCCACTCGTGGCGCGGGCGCTGTGGTTCTAATGGACGGCGTTGTGCGCCCGTTGGCTCCCATGCTTGGCCGTGCTGTCGCGGGTATGCTAGGCCCACGGGTGTGACGTGCGGTGCGACCCTGATGCAGCCCAGCACGTGGGGTTGCAGCAGGGTCCAGAGCAATGGACCCCTTGCGCATCGGCATCGGCGTGGAAGGGACGGGCCTCGAGGAGAGCGGTGCATCCGATAAGGGCGGTGATGGTGGTGTCGCGTCTGGTCGAAGAGCATCCGACTTTGTGTGCGGCGGGGTGGAGGCAGCTGTTGGTGAGGAGAGAGTGGTTGCTGACGTCGATGCTTCCGAAGCTGGCGAACGTGGGCGCAACGAATCGCCTGCAAGATGGTTGGACACCTTGCGCTGGTGGTGTCTCTCGATGGTCGCTTCCGCAAGACGTAGTTTCTCTTGCACAATCTCCGCCTCAATTCGGAGATCTGAGAGCTCGTCTCGCAGTCGCTGGGTCTCGATTCTTAAGGCTTCACGCTCCTGTTCCCCGATCTTCAGCTCCTCCTCCATCATGACACCGCGCTCTATCGAAACATTGTACTTCGACTCCACATCTTCTAGCGATGATGTTTGATTGCGCGCCTGACGCTCGAAATCGTCGCTCTGTACTTCGATGTCTCGAAGTTTGAGCTGTAGCGTCCGTTGCCCGTCGCGAAGAGCCGTGATTTCCTTCTGCAGTGTATTTTGCGCATTGTTCGCCTCGGTTTTACTTTGCTTGTATTTCGTCTGTCGATCTGTGAGCATTGCAAACAACAAGTGTTGCGACTCGCCTATAGCGCAAGTCTGGGGCCACACATACCTTCCATTCTTCCACCTCAAACCCCAACCGTTCTGCCTTCTCTTGCAATTTCCTCTCGCGCTTCTCGCTCTCTTCCACATCGCGCTCCAGCTCCGCCTCTAGCTCCTTACTTGAGTTCTGAAACTCTTGCAGCTCAGCCTCGAGCGTCTCGTATTGCGACTTGTAATACACTAATTCCTCTTCCATGCTGTTCCACCCACCGCTTGGTGGCGAAGATGGAGTGTCGTCTATCGCCATGGTAGTGGCGCGGGCCATGCGATTTCAGCCGCTGCGAAGCTCAGGAGAAGGTGGGGAGGGGTGGTTCGTGGGTCGGAATGTTGGCAAGCTTAAATAATATGGAGGGTGTCGTACGCGAGCGCAGAGTGTGTGCAGTCGTTGCGGTGATCCTGGTGTGGGTATGCACTGGTTGTTCCTGCCCTCTTTGACTCTTCGTTGCTGCCAGTTTCACTTCCAGGGCATGTGGTCTGTTGACAATCATGCGCTGGTGGCTATACGTCCTCCTCTTGCCCTGCAGAATTCCCTATGACCCTTCGCCGCAATAGCGATGTTCCTGTTCCTGTGGCAGTTAGTAGTTAGTGCCCCGCTGGGTGCGGTCGGCGGTGTTGTGCTGTCAGTGGGGATGGTTGTTGATCGCGAGCGGACGCACCAACCTAGGGTCTAAGCTAGCGCGCACGCCCCAGTAACCATGGAAAACCGACGCCACAACCGTTTCTGCTGTCAGTTACTTCACTCACGCTGCGCCACGGTCTTCCAGATGCCTCCAGACCCAAAGCATTGCTGCCACTGAGACAGCTGTCGTTTTTTATGCTCCAGCCTAGCTCAAAACGGTCTGTTCACCAAGCAGACTGTAAAGTTGGGGTGCTCCCGCCTCACTCGAGGCCATAATCGCATCGTTCAGGGTTGGGAGACAACACACCTCTTTGTCATGCATCGCAAAGCCTAGATTGCGACACAGAGAGCGTAGAAGGGAAGTTTTTTCATGCGCATCATGAAAGTGTGGCTGCACTTGTCTCTTGTCACCAGACGAGACGGTTGCAAAAAGCATGCTTGCCTAGTGCTGCTTCGTTTCGTAGTAATAGCCTTCAGTTCCTTCGCCTGCAGAGCTGGATCCAGATGGAATGGATCACCAATGAGGGAGCATTTTTGACTTGTGGAATGATCTCTTGACTCGGTGAATGAAGCGCCGTGACATGGTTCTTTACGTCTTGTACTCCATTAACTCGTCCTACAATAGAGAAAGTGACCATCATGAAGTGCCAGCAAGTGAGGTCTAGCCGATACACTTTGCCTTTTATCAATTCACTGGAGAGGACGGCTTGTAGGTAAGGATCATATTCCAGTCCGAGGCAAGTTGATTTACCCGGAGTATTTCACCTGACAGTATGCTCTTCTAATCACAAAAATATTACGTGACCAGCATCCACGATGGTCTTAGAGTTTCTGACAATGTAGAACCAACACTCCTACCGCAAGATCTCTTTCTCAAACCACACATGAGTCTTTCAAGATTCGGAAGACCGTCCGTCGTGGGCATGCGGCTGCCGTTCGACCTATGCGGGGTCAGCATTACTTATGCTGTCATACGTCACCAAGACCTGTGCTATCGTGACCCACTTGATCCACAAAGACCCACGGAAGAAAACAAAACTTCAACAACAAGCAATTCCAAGGATTTTCCTTTACTTCGCGAAGTTTTGTTGCTGGCGCCCACGCGACATCGAACGAAGTGGCATTTGAATCGACCGGAATCCCTGTCGCTTTTGAGCATTTGCACCTGCGCCTACACCAACACCAGTTTCGGACTCATATACTTGGATTATCGCGTACCGACAGAAATATAACGCAAAATGGTGTATACAATTGTAGTCCACCTCTACGCCAAACCCGAGGCAGAGGCGATATCCAAACTGAAGGCCAAGCTCGTCGAAGCTAGTCAAGTCTACTCCAAAGACAAGGAGACGCTGAGTTGGTTTGTCATGCAAGATGTCAACGACGAGCGGGCGTTCACGATTGTGGAGCGGTATTTGAAAGAGAGCGTGAGTAAACATTTATCAGGACCATGAAATTGGCCGGGTATTATTATGGAGCTAATAGGATGTGTAGAGCCAGGCGTACCATCTGAATAACCCGTACTGGAAGACGTTTGATCCGTATGTCAGTCCGCTGCTGGAGAAGCCGATGGATTTGAGGAGGTTGGAAGAGCTGGATACGAGCTTGGTGAGTAAGCAGCCGCATGTGCATGAGGATTCTATTGCGGACACGAGCGTGGCTACAATGCATGATGGGGCTTAGGCTCTTATCAGATTAGGTCGAGTGGTATGTGTATATACATCTTCCAATGGTCAAACGAAGATCGCATCTCACTCCTCGTTTTGAATGTGAAAAGCCCTAGACACAGCGAGACTCACGACCGGATAGGACATGATTCGATCATGTAGACCGTGTTTCACGATTTCCTCTCTTATCACCCCGCCCTTGCCCTCCCAGTCCATTTGCCAGCCTCCGGCACCTAGCGGCGTCTTTTCCTTGGCTTTGACTTTCTCTAGGTCCTCGAATGACATCGACACATACGGTTCTAGAGTAGCATTGACAGCATACCAGAACAGCACGTCGGAATGTATCCAGGGTATGTCGTAATCATCTTCAGCATGGATGAGTGTGATGTCGTATTTGCGCTTGCGAGTGCTGATCTTGGTATTGTCCAGGTGACGAATTAACTCGGTGATTTTGTCTTTGGTGGGTAATTTGGTGCGAATGAAGCGGTTGAGAAGTGCTAAGAGCTTAGGGAAGAAGGCCACTGGTGACAACAACGGGATTGTGCCAGCGACTTTGTATGTCCGGGTCAGAGACTCCACGTCAGCAAATGGTGCGACGAGGACTGTGCCGGCGAATAATGTTGGAGGCGATTGAAGTGCATGGTGGGTGACGGAGACTGCGACTGCTGTACCTATGGACTGCGCGAAAACTACGGTCCGCTCAGGCGGGATGCCTGCTTTCTCCATTGCGAACTTGACGAGGGTCAGACCGCCGGTCGAAAGGCCTGCTTCTGAGGGCCATCCTGTACTGGTACCAAAGCCACGATAGTCTATGACCAGAACATGAACGTTGGTAGAAGTAGCAGACAGTGCTCTGTAACTCTGAGGCCGCCAGCCTGAACCCAAAGTGCCCGCCGCCCCGTGGAAGTAGATTACCAGGTGGGCAGTAGGGTCGTCTCGCAGCAA
Organism: Setomelanomma holmii; assembly: GCA_010015745.1. Classification (NCBI taxonomy): domain Eukaryota; kingdom Fungi; phylum Ascomycota; class Dothideomycetes; order Pleosporales; family Phaeosphaeriaceae; genus Setomelanomma; species Setomelanomma holmii. Next base: position 54,208 of record ML978204.1, read on the forward strand.
TCTGAAGGACAATCGATTCTCGATATCAGCGCACAGCCCGATTGACTCCTCTACTAGCTTTTTCTGATTCTGTCGATATGTTTCTAGAGGTAGAATGTGCCAAGCGTGCAGTGTTTCTCCATCCGGCGTCTGGAGATGGAATGGCGTGACTTGATTCCGCAGAAAACCCCACTGTTCCGGTACGTTGACATCTGGGCCCCAGGTGAGCTTCACTTTATGTAGGAAGATCACGTGGTCTTGCAGCTTGGGAATGGTAAGAAGGGCATACGAATGCGGCATAGAATCCTACGATGCCAGCGAGGGTTCCAAGGAGTGGCTTCAGCACAGCGGAAGCAGACGGCATGGCAGCTCGAGACGTCCGGGTGTTTGGAAATTGCGACGCATGCCACAGGAGAAAAGCAGCAGAGGTAAGAAGATGTTAGGTAGGATTGCTGGAAGATGTGTCAGACGCCGAGTGACGTTTCAGCCCTTACGGTCGGCGTCGAGCCGACCAATCACATGCGGGAAGGGTGTTCACGCTCGGTCCGTGCCGTCACGCCGCGCTCGGACACTTCGAGGCAAGGCCTACACGAGGTACCGAGGACCCAAGTAAAGGCAGCACCTATGCATGCTGCTCAGATGATGCATGGCAGATGTTATCAATTTTGATTTGCTGTGCCGCAATCTATATACATTGCGAGATCAGACTAGTCACTCTCCTAACGAGCGAGGTTCTGCGTAGCACTGAAACTGGGTGGTTGATTCAGGACGCGGGCGCTTACCATTTTTGGCACCATAGCTTGCCTACCACCCGTGGACGCAAAACAGACCTGGTTGCGATGCCGTCTCTGCGGCGCACATTCAGGCATATAGCGCCCGCGTCAGCCTTGCTCGGGAATGCTTGTAGAGCTGCACTTCAAATTGTTGTTTCAATTACTTTCTTGCCTTAGCAGCGCTGGTTCGCATTGCGAAGTTATGTCTTCCAATTCTTCTGTACTATATTCGCTCTCGATTATTCTCCTATGTCTCCTTCCTGACTGCACAGTCAGCTCCGAGGGAACACCCCAGCTGAAAGGACCTTTGAATGCCTGCTCTCTGGGCTCAGGTGAGCTGGCCGAAGACGACCTCTCGAGACTGCGGGTCAGGGCCTGGGTAGAGCAGCCGAATTATCGCGGCACTTTCGACATTCTCTGGATGTCCCTCGTCACCATCGGCATCAGCACATATACTATGCTTTGCTTGAATCTACCGGCTCCCAAAGACACCTACATCAGGCTTGTCGGTCGACGGATTCTCTGGATGTTACTCGGGATTATCGGGCCAGAGTTCGTTCTGACTTACGCTGCAGGGCAGTGGAGCAGGGCGAAATGGTCTGTTGATGCCTTCAGAGAGAGCCATCCGGAGTGGCACATGCGACATGCTTTCTTCGCCGATATGGGCGGATTCGTCCTTCATACTGATGACGGGGTGATATTTCCGCTGAATGCCATTCAGCTACACTGGCTGGTACGGCACAAGTACGTCGAACTCCCGAGGATAATGAAAAGGGAGGTCTGGGACAAGTCCAAGCAAGATACCTTCACGAAGGTCATTACAGCCTTTCAAGTCGGCTACTTGATCATTCAGTGCTCGGCTCGCGCCGCGCAAAAGTTGACCATAACGGCGCTCGAGCTTAACGCCCTTGCCATTGTGGTCTGCTCGCTGATGACTTCATTCGCCTGGTTGCACAAGCTTGCGGACTTTAGTACTCCGGTGCATCTTTATACGACGAAGACGGTGTCGGATATGATCGGCAATCTGGAATGGGATCTGACGCCTCTAGATCACGTTGATCTGAACGGGCCCTGGGTATTCAGTCAATGTTCAACTCTTCATGAACATGCCAGTGATACCGAATGAACGACCAATACAGCGCATTCCCAACGACAGGTTTCCGATGAATCCGTATGGCGTACAGGAGTACTTGCTGTGTTTTGCGACCCTTTTGTTCACAGGCATCCACGTCGCAGGTTGGAATTTTGATTTTCCGACGAAGACCGAGCAACTGCTGTGGCGCATCTCATCTCTGTTGCTGTTCGGCATCACTGTAGCATTTTGGGTCTTCGAGACTATCGCATCATGGACGAGACTCGGGCGCTGGAAGACAATCTACCTACACATCGTCAATCGTGAGGGGCTGGCAACGCATCGCAAGAACATGACGCGGATACAAACTCTACAACCGAAGCGCAAGATGACAGAATTGCCGCTGCCATGGGAGTTCGCAACGATCACCCCTATGGCTATCCTCTATGGTGTGGCCCGGCTCTACTTGATCGCAGAGGCCTTTGCGGAGTTGCGGAACATCAACGCTAGCGCGTACGTAAATGTGGAATGGACCAATTTCATCCCACATGTATAGGACTATGACGAGGTCACGATGGTGGAAGACCGTGGCAAAATGTTCAATGATTGAAGGTTGATGTCAGCGCGACGCGGTCGTGTTCACTCGACGTGTTAGTGTGTGGACGCTAGGTGGCGAAGCTTGTACCGGTAGATGCGATTCGAGGAGTGCGTCAAACCTTCTTGGCTGCTGGAGCCAAAGTCGACATTCTTTGGACCTACCACGGGGCTTGGACGGATGGCGAACCCCCAGATGATGACGACGTGGATGAACTATGCATGCACGAATTCTTCCACTTGAGCTGTGAAGAATGGGAGCGTGGTATAAGGGAGGATCTATACGTGGTAAGCGGTATTGCAAAGAGTTATCTGAAAGTATAGTCTAATCACCGTGATGGTAGTACGAAGATGGGATTCTCTCACGCCACCTCAGGTATCACCATGAGCCGATTGCGAAGCTTTTCAAGAACATCAACGATCAGGTCCACGCTATGTGGGATGCTAGTGAGAACGAAGACACTACAGACACCGAAGACGATGGCGATGACGATGACGATGAACATAACACTGCTGGAACTTAGGGAAGAAGACCGATCGGTTGATGTTCGCATCACCTTAGCCTGTGCATGAAGGCACAATCAACACGACTCCTTTCAATGGTTGAGGTGTAGGTCTAGCCACGTATACGCAAACGTAATACTTAGCATACGGTGTACTCATTATTTCTGCTTTTCCTCGCTATCGTCTTCTCAGATTGTGTATCACAAGAACTCTGAAGGTCGTTTCATTAGTTACTCGTTCATCACGCGGATGCTTTCGGCCTCGATTGTCTTCTTCACCAAATTTCGTTCCACCACATTCTGCACCACTCGAGTGTAGTTCGGAAAATTAAATCTCATACCAAGTTTCATCAGATTTCCCCAGCGATAGAATACATACAAATATGCGTCCACTACCGTGAAAGCATCTCCAATTGCGTGTGTGCGACCTTCCAGCTTTCCTTCGACGTAGTCGAAACACTCTTTGACCCATCCTCGTCCACGCGCTTTGATCGCATCGTACACACTCTCATCGCCGACAAATCGATTCGATCGAAACAAGCAGCCGAATGCTTGTCCGTGGACTGTCCCACATAGCCAAGCCATCCATTCTTGAGCGCGAGCTTGCTCTGTGATAGTTTTGCCAAGCAGATTCTTCTGAGGCGCAAGTGCGGAAATGGTGGTCAGAATCGCAGGGGTTTCGGTGATGCGCTCATTGTCCAGCTCCAAAATTGGGACGCGAGCTTTGGGATTGAGGTGGAGATGTTCGTCTCGGAACCCTCTTTGAGCTTTGAGATCTTCGATTGAGAAGTCCAGCCCAGATTCTTGGAGTGCGATGTGGGATGCCAGCGCGACGGAGCCGGGAGTCATATAGAGGTGGATCTTTGGACCATGACGTTTCAATTAATGCTGACCGTGGATATGTTGCCCCGGAATCATGAGAAGAGAAAACAACAGGTTTACGGCAACGAAGAGCAAGCTGAAGCCATATACATATGGCAGCAGGAGGCATGGATGTCCCATGTCGCCATGCAGCTCAGCCCCTCAGGCGTCTGCCGCTGTCAGCTCACAGGATGCATCAAGTTATCTTTTGTTGTGATTCTGCCACCATGTACTCTATTCAACTAACAAATTGGGTATTCATATGACGAAGCAGGGTCGTCTTACATGGGGGATCGTCGCGGTCTGTGTCATGAGCGGAACGGAAGCCGCGCTTTCGGTCGTGGGTCGCTTGCCCGCCCTCGATAGCACAGCAACACCACACCTCTCCCTCACGCACCCATCTCGATAACGCCCGTGGCTTCTTATCAGCGACTGATCTCGTCAAGATCGAAGGGATTGGCTCATGCCTACGCCATGCAGCTACATCGGGCCTGTCTGGGTCGCGAATGGGCGTTGGCCAGCAGCAGCGAGGCACTCCGCACACGACATTTCGCGCGATCTTCGCAGCGTTGGCTGCAGGCAGGCTCAGATTGACCACTACTGATCGTCTTTCACCCTCCATGTTCGTCAGCCACAGATGTGGACGACAGCGTCCTGCCTTGCCGAAAAGCCAGCCTCGCAGGTCGCTTCAGCTGCACTGCCGAAAAGTTGCTAGTAGAGAGCAGTATACATTGGTCGGAGAGGTGCATATCTATAGAATCATTAGCGGTGAGCTCTTCAGTGGTGAGATGCCACGTCCACGTTTGCGAGCATTTGACATCGGGTGACAGTAGGTAAGGACTCTTTGCATCCAGCACGGACGGGTTAAAATTATTAATGAGGGACGACACAAGAGCGTATCAGAAGCAAATTTCGTTACAAACCCGATGGATCACATGCCTCCTCACAACTCACTGTGGTCAAAATCTTCCTCGTCCGGAATCTTGTTTCCACCGTGTACAACAAAAGCTTCCGGATTCCGCTGCGTCATACGAGCCCAAAAAGCGGCACCATGCGCCACTACCTCTGATGGGTCGATTTCTGCCAGCAACCTGACTTCTTCAGTACCCACTGCTTTCAAAACAGCATTGCCAAGCTTCGCGACAGCTGCTTTCGATACTTCGCCAGCGATGATGATGGCGCGAATATCCTCACGCTTATTCCTTGGCAGTACTTGTTTCTCGATAAAGTCGTGGACGAAGCCGTTGACGTGGTCTTCGTAAGCTTGCTGCGCAGCGTTATATGCATCTGATTAAGATGACGGGCTTCGAATCAGATCATAGGTACGGACCTCGCGATTGCCCTCGCCGCAGTCTTTGCAAATCTTTTGTTCCATCACGGGATACGTGCCCAGCTCGAATGCTACAACGACAAGCCAGGCATAGAAATAATCTTTCTGGTATTCCAGGACAAATGTCAGATTCTCCGGACCATCCTCGGTACACTCGTGCAAGGGACGTCCAAGATTTTTACCCTCTAAAAACCCGTATGGGAAACAAACAGCATTGTGAGACGGTCCTACTCGGGTAGCATACTGAGCATCCCGCAAAATGGCGTCCGAGGCAGCTAGTTGCGTCCGCCCATCAAATATTGGAGGCAAGAAGAGAGATGCATACTCAGGTTCGCGTCCTAATTGCTCCGTGAGACTCTCAGCGACCGGACGTATGGCGTGCTGGAATATGGATGCGACATTGACTTCATCGAAATCTTGAGATTGCGCTGGGTAACTGTGTGCGATGTTCCGATGATAAGTTTCATATTTCGAGGGCGCAAGGAACGTACTCAGTTCGATGAATACTGATGTGTTGAATCTAGATGCGATGATGGTGGTTGGGCTGAAAGACACGGCAAAACGACTTTCAAGACTCAACGACGTGCCAGCAAAAACGCATGGTGAGATCAAAAAGGACGCGAGCGAGAGAGGAGTTGCGCGCATCGTGGTTAGATGCCACTGAGTATTGAATTTGGTGGTGCATGATGTATTATGATGTTGTTGTAGGCACCCGATCCCCACGATGACTCGGGAACAAGCCGTGCAGGTGTGCCTGCCAAGCCCAGCAGCCGCTCACAGACGCTCCAAAAAACTATTGACCTCCAGTGGCATCATGGCCTTGCTCATCAAGCTAGTGCTCTTCGTTCGATTACTTCGTCTTAGCCTAGCTTCTCCCTTGCCCTCTTTGGGAACTCCACCGAACAGTACTACACTATCCAAGAGAGTCGATTGGAATGTCGACGATCTGAATGACGAGTTCAAAGGCATACGGTGGAATCATGTATTCGATCAGGGTGATTGCACTGCCCGAACAAAGAGACAAAATCACCTACGCCACACGAGCCACCATGTGGCTAACTGCGTGGCCCGTAAATGAGGGCAATTCGAGTATTCAGCAGCATGGAATAGGTACTTCGGGAAGTACACAGAATGTCAGTGCTATGGAAGGGAATACCTTCTGATCTCCGCCGATATCATGTGTTAGTATGGTCTTTCAATCAATATGAAGTTGTACTCATCAGTGTTGTAGACAATATCATACAAGCTGCTCGTTTCCCCAAAGAGGGTCATGAAAAGCCGCCTATTGAGCGCAGAACGGTGCATTTCTCTTGCAATACGCCAGCCCACCCCATCGTCCAGCAAAAGTGTGCCAAGGCTAAAATGTACGCCACCTCAAATGCTCATGTTAGACGATGTGGCAATTGCTATAAATGCTGATCAAGCTCTCGGGCTGCCGTCTCGAGTGGTCCACTCGGAAATAGTTGTGAGTAGTTGCCTGGATGTGTAACATGACAGTTGGCTCACAGTATGACCAGCGGTTCGGCATTTCATTGCGTCTTGTCCATTATTCTTCACCTCGGACAAGTTGAGATATCTTGAAGAGAGAACACATGGACGAAAGGATACGAAATATGGCATCGCCTTTCAAATGACATATGAACATGCCATCGCTCACGAGTTTATGCATCTCGAACTATTTGCTATCGACAGAAGAGTAAGTCATCTTTATTCCTAGGTACAACTCTAACACTACGAAGTCGAGGATGTGAATGCTCCATTGCGAGATCATGCTCCGTGGGAGGACATTTATGGCGATCAAAATTGTCATCTATTCGCCATGCACGGGGGAGGCAAACCAAACGGAGCGGTCGTCACGAATGGTAGGTCAGACGAGCTCAGAAAGACACGGCATGACATGCTGATTGAGTGTAGCGGATAAATATGCCTGGACGTACTATTGGTTCGACAAGGAATGGGGCTGGCGTAAAGGAAAGCATGACGGATTGAAGAAAGGCGACATAGGGTGGCTTAACGACGACGACCTGACTTTCCAGACACCAGAGATCGACTTTCCGGAACCAAGCTTTCCGGTGCAAGAAGAAGACATCAAACTCGATCTAGCGATAATCCTGCTTGCCACACGCTGCCAGCCACCCAGGAATCAAACGGCAATCCTATCCATCATTGCGAGTACATCGGCGGAGATTAAAACGAATGGAAAGACGCCCTTACGAAACCGTTCCAGTCGAAAGGAGGATGCGAGCTCTCGTAAGCCGTGAATCGGCTTCTGACAGGACACTCCAGCTAACGTGATTTTAGTTCCGCATGCCACCAGCCCTCCGATGATCTAGTGCTTGCGCACAAAGATTGCAATTGCAAGTGCGATGACAAAGATACTAGCTTGGCGGATAGTAGATGCGCGGGCTTTGCTGGTGTTACTTTGGATGGACTACTACTCACTCCAACGAATTCTCCCGAGGCACCGAAGCCAACTCCGACACCATCTCCGGCACCTACTCCAAGCCCAAGCCCAAATGTGACATACTCGACTTCATTCGTTGTCTTTCGAACTTATGAGACCTCCTTTCATCCACTTCGCAAAGTGGCATTTTCCGACTTTTGGGAAGCGACTCGACGTAATGCTTTTGTTGATACCATCGTTATTGCACCATCGATGTAGCATTAGAACCGTAATAGAGCACTGTTACTACTATCATCAAGAGCGATAAAATAAGGTTATTCTAGCAATATCTTCACATAGCATCTACAAGTACCGACGCAATTGACGGCTACCTACTATTGACGCTTTCGGTAACGACCCGGGCAAAAGGCGCACCTTTCCACAAGGTAGTTATGTACTGGCTGATTCTTAATCATAGCAATCGACTTTGGTATCCTTTGAAAGCAAATTCCATTCTATGTGACAAGCCTACGATATCCGATATTCTTGGCTTGACCGCTGCCGACGCGATTCCACCCGACGCGGGCAAAAATCGGAACTCCGCCCAGCACGCCCTACCATAAATGTCACGAGGACATAAGAGAACATCATATACACGCAACCAGCTTCCCAATCTTAGGTAGACATTAACATCGCATTCTTGCTCACTTGATTTGATCATACTCTTAATGAACCACCAATGAACAAAGTCCTCCTAACCTCAACCGCCATCGCCTGTGCAGCGACAAGCGTCTACACCGCGCGCTGCTACACCTAGATCTCAAGCATACTCCTTTCTCAAATAAGCAGCAACGACGATGTCTCGGACAGTTTCAAGACCTCCAAAGCCGTGGCAATAACGAATCCCAACAAACACATTGCCATAAACGACTCGCGACGCATCACCATCAAACTACCCAAAGTGCTTTCAGATGAAGAGATTTTGGCTCGGTTTGTGAAAGGTTTCTTCGGTGGGTGGTGGTTTGGGCCTGAACGTGCTGCTTTGAAGAGCTTCGGGAAGATTTTGGTGGGCTTTGAAGGTGCGCGAGATTGGCTTTTGGGTTTCATGAAGGTGCTAATGGTGGATAGGCTTGAAAGAAGCACCCGTATCGAAACGTATCTGGTCGAATGCTAAGCTGTCGAACAGTCATGTTCCTCCTCTATATTCTGTCTTATTTGGAGCGTTCAGAGTTGTCGATTTAATGGTAGCGCATCCGAAGGATGAAGAGGATAGTTACATCGGTTTTGCGTTTGGGTCTGATAATTGGCCTTTGGCAGGTGCACACCGCTTCTGCATATCTCGAAGAGACGAGGTTGGGGGTGAAAACGTGGTTACGATCAAGTTCGTCCACTCAGGTTGTGATCCAAGGGAGAACAAGCCGTTGAGTCCAGCGTTTCTGCAGACGCTGCATCTGTGGTATGCCATGGTATTGTTCAGAGAAGGCATTGCGGAGGTCATGAAGGCATGATATTTGTTCTACCGTTGAGATGATAGCCGTGCAACCATGACGAACTCCTCGGGCTACCAGGTTCCTTTCCCAATGAGATCGTCTGCATATCATCAAGCTGCCACTTCTTCCGAACGGATAAACACTTACTGCATGTGGGAGGCAAGAAAACATCAATGAATCCGCAATTGCTACACCTCCACTTGGACCGGCTCAGACGTGGCATATTTGGTGGTGAGGTGGAAGATGTCGATATCATTTAGCGGATTTTATCTGAAGCTTGTGCATTTGTTACCCCCCTCTTGTGCTTTTCGTCGACGAGGTAGTTCAAGAGCGCAATGCCGCGGTTGGGAACGACATTTGGTCCCTTACCCATCAAATTGTTGGTTGATTATCTCCTCCAACTTGGCGGAGCTGGATCACCACAGCGATCAAGCCCTTCAAGTAGACCGGTGAGTCTTTTGCCGTAGAGAAATCCAGTGCTACCCTCGGGCACTGTGCAGTATCTGACGGATTCTAGAAGGGCCAAGCTCTGTCTGGTAGTAGTAAGAAAGGGACTGCGAGTGCCATGTCGAGCGCAGGATTCACGATGTCGTTGCCGTCACTGTGTGTTTTGCCGAGGCCCGGGCTTGTGAGAGATATTTGTCATTATTGCATTTTATACATGACTCTCCCATGAGAGGTAAGGAGCACCCAATCCCGCGCCCTGAACGTCAGCAGAGCCTTATCCAAAACAAACTCATCCAGTTATAGGGTATCCAACTGTTACGTTCTCCTCTCAAGAAATCATCCAGTACCCAACATATCCCCAAAGCGCCACCACGATAATCGTGACAATTGCCGCACCAGCTTTATCTGCCGTAGTGATGTCCTTCTCGAAGACAGTCAGTCTCGATGCAGGATCACCAGTTCCCAGATTTGGATTTCCCTGAGAGCTGCCGCCATTCTTAGAGTTGTAGATGGGCGCTTTCACGCGATCCACGTTCAACACACTGATTATGTTGAGTGCCGTCATTTGTGGGCCGACTCCACCCTTGCCATCAAAGCCGTCCATGTACCAACGCATGCCGCATTGATAATCACCGCCATTGTGTTGCGATGCCCCAGTACATGTCTGAGCTGCTCGTACAGCTGACTTTGTGAGGCGAGGCATAATCTTGTCGTGCAACTTTGGGGCTATTTGGATAGTGACACCAAGCCAACGAGCAAGATAGGCCTTAAAGCTCTCTTGATCGGCATCGCAAATCACGTTGTATTCGCATGGCTCGACCATGACTGAACCTTTGTCCTCGGGGTAGAACCGATCCAACTTGTCGAGATACTGATTGAGCGCCGTCTCCCATTTCTGGCCACCGTTGGTGTAGTTGTACATCTGAATATAGTCAGCTTCTCCATGCAGACAATGCAAAAAAGTGTAAGCGTACGTATGCGGCTCCTGCTATCATAATGCCGTAATTATACGTCCACTGCGTGGGGTCTGCCTTAGCACACTGGGGGTCCGAGTTAATGGCCGTTCCATCATTTACCGTCCCGTCTCCGGGAAGTATGGGACTTTGCGCCATCCAGTCGAAAGACTTCTCTGCCCACTTAAAGTAGGTCTCATTTTTGGTATACAAGGCCAACCTTGCTCCAAGATGGAACAGGCCTCCATTGGAGGCGGTGTTTTTATACGTCCAGCCATTGAGCCACGGGTAGATCTGCCATCGCATGCCACCACCACACGTGCCTTCTGCAACTTCCTTGTTGAATCTCGTCACGAACTGGTTGAAGACCGATTGCGTCATGGCGAGCCATCCGGGCTGGTCTGGTGGGGGGTCGGGGAGCTTGTATTCGGCTGCAGCGATCATGGAGAAAGCCCAGAAGACTTGATCATCGTTGCCTTCGTTCTTGGACTGGTTGGCCGGCATCTGGGATCGTCAGTGAGGCTACCCCAACAAAGAAAGCTTTCGCAATCCAGTCGCAGGTTCAACACATACCAAATCAAGCTTCTCGCCAAACTGGTGAATGAGCCCGTCGCGCACAAGCGGGTTGTATTGATCGTCGCCAGTGTAATGCCAATAATCTAGCAATGTACCAAACATAGCGCCCGCTTGCCACCAGTAGTATGGCGGATACAAGACACCAGGATAGCCTCCGAGGACGTGTGTTCCCTTATCGTCAATGGTCGCATATTGCGCGACAAGCTGTTTAGCGACTTTGGAGGAAACATCCTTAATTGAGTCTGTCGAGAGACATTAATCCTAGGGCGTTCGCGTGGACATTGGAAACATATGTACCTTGTGATGCTGGGTCGAGCGTGAGAGCCGCGACTTGTAGTCGCACAGTGGAGGAACATAGTAGACAGAGTGCCGTTAGCCCTTGCGCAGGGCTGAGAAACCTCATAGCGAAAGCAGCATGTGGATGCGCCTCGGCAGAACAATAATGATGGACAACACGCGAACCTTATGATGGCATAAAATTGGTGTGAGAGATAACGAGTGGAATGGCGCGGTAGTAAGAAAGAGTGCAGCGAGGAAGAAAGGGACGGCGACAGAGGCTGATCGTCGCACCGCAAGGAATGCGGAACACCTGCAGCACGGCGTAGTGATCGTTAATTTATCGGCGCCTTTCAGAACATCCAGGCAACCCATCTCGTATCCCGCTGGTCAGCGAACCGATTGGCACCCTGATGGATACACTGCCCCATCAGGCAAGAGCATAGATGAAAATAAAGTGACATTGTGGTCACTGCATGCTGCAGAGTCGGTACCGACTGCCATCGCAGAGGTCTCTTCGACGTGATGCCGTAATATAGAGCGCGTAGAAAACCAACGATGGTCCGCTGGCAAACGAAACGCACCGAAAGTGAGGGAGGCGCAGTTGTAAAAGGGTGGCTCAGCGCATCCTATACGGGTGAGGACAAGGATCGCGACGCTGTGCGGACCTGGCAGCACCGTATTCACGCCGGGAAGCGCATATCATTCCACTGGGATAGAGGAATGAGTCGTACAAGTGAAGCACGAAACGTTGATGGATGGCATAGCCAACATCGGCCACCAGACAAGAACTTCCAAGAGAGGCTTGCGGTATGCTTGGAAGCAGAACTGTAATGGGAGACAAGCTTGATCTACACTGCCAAGGCGCTAACACAGTAGTTGTGCCGTGCAATGTGGGGCTCAGGGGCATGCAGATGTAAGGCAATCGCGGAACCATAGACTAAGGGTGCAGACATGAATACAGAACTTTTGAGATTTCACATTCTGAAGACACCCCAGGTGCTTTCCTTTTCAACACCGGAATTCTGCCCATCGCACGCCATCTGCAATCCCATTCCCAGAACCCGCCTTGTGTGCTCGGGCGGGATGATGCCGTCGTCCCACAACCTAGCGGAGCCGAAAGTTGCCTCACTCTCGTGTTCTATTCGGGCCTTGAGGGCAGGATCTGCTTGCTTGCCTACAGCTTCCATAACCGATGACAGCTGCTCAGCACCCATGACAGAGGTCTTTGCATTTGGCCAGGTGAAGAGAAGTCGTGGAGAGTATGCGCGGCCACTGTGCAGTATCGTTAGTATGTAGTCAGAAACAAGGGAGTACAACAAAACTTACCACATGCCATAATTGCCAGCTCCAGCGCTAGATCCGATGACAACAGTGAACTTTGGTACGTCCACGCAGCTGACAGCAGTTACAAGTTTAGCACCATTCTTTGCGATACCGCCTTTCTCTGCATCTTGACCGACCATAAAGCCAGAGATGTTCTGCAGGAAGATCAAGGGGATGTGGCGCTTGCCACATAGTTGGACGAAGTGTGCACCTTTCAAGGAACTCTCACTGAACAGAATGCCGTTGTTCGCAACGATTCCAACGGGGTGCCCGTAGATCTTCGCGAAGCCAGTGACCAAAGTCGAGCCGTATAATGGCTTGAACTCGGCAAATGATGAGCCATCAACGATGCGCGCGATGACCTCGTGGACAGGTATTTGTCTACGAAGGTTGGTTCCTGCGATGCCGGAAAGCTCTTTGGCATCATACAGTGGCTCCTTGTAGGTTGGCTGGACTGAGACAGTCTGGTTGCGGTGCCAGTTGAGGTTGCCCACGCTTCTCCGTGCAAGAACAAGGGCATGTGCATCATCGACGGCTAGGTAGTCCGTGACACCTGAGATCTCGCTGTGGAGCTTACCACCACCAAGGTCTTCTGCCGTTACGATTTCCCCAGTTGCAGCCTTTACTAGTGGTGGACCGGCCAAGAAGATGTGTCCCTGATTCTCCACGATTATGTTCTCGTCGCTCATGCTGGGCACATATGCGCCACCAGCCGTGCACGGTCCCATGACCACACTGATCTGCGGTATACCCATACTGGACATACGGGCTTGGTTGTAGAAGATGCGTCCAAAGTGGTTGACATCTGGGAACACATCGGCTTGGTTTGGAAGATTGGCGCCTCCCGAATCAACGAGGTATATGCACGGTAACCGATTTTCTTGTGCAATCGTCTGGGCTCGAAGATGCTTCTTGACAGTGACAGGATAGTATGTACCGCCTTTGACCGTAGCATCATTGGCTACAATCATGCATTGAACACCATTGACGGTGCCGATGCCTGTGACAATGCCACCTGCTGGCACATCTTCTCCTTTGTACATGTCGTACCCAGCCATCTGGCTCAACTCCAAGAAAGGTGTTCCAGGATCGATCAAGGCCGTCACTCTATCCCGCACTAGCATCTTGCCTCGCTGTATATGCTTATCTCGCGCCTTTTGTGGTCCGCCCTGGGCGATCTTCGTATGTAGATTGACCAGGTTCTCTGTAGCCCCATCCATCCCACGCTTATTCTCCTTGAAGTCGGCGGAGCTGGTGTCCACCGCCGTGGGGATGATCGAGACGGCATCGGCATGCTGAGAATGCGCGAATGTCGCTGCGCTACGCAAGGATTGGTATGCTATGGCTTGTCGAGTACGTGGAAGCACTGTTGAGCGTGTTGTTGAAGAAAGCAAGCGACATGGTGCTTGTGATCGTGCAGCTAATGACGGTCGGATAGTGTGCTTGAGCAAGGTCAGAGTTTCGCGTGATGGTGCTCTCGGGACCATCGTGAAGGTGGGTAGCTAAATCGCTCTCAGAGAAGGTATCAGAGGTACGCTGGTGCGTGTTTGCGTCCTTTGCGCCGCGTTGTGTAGTGGTGCAGCAGCGAAGATCCAGTACTCTTGCTGCGCTGGTCAAATGTGAAGGGGGACCTTATACAGGAAGAAGACGGTGTACACCAGTCAGACTGCGGTGTGATTAGCAGAGGAAATTTGGCAGCGGTTCGAAGGCGCTTGTGCCGAACTCTGGGGAAGGTGAAGCTTGGAATGACATCGCAAGCCCGCTTGTAGCCGTACCGCGGCTCTGCGGGGAAAACACGCTAGTCAGGACGAGCAGGTACGTCTGGCTCTTGAGGCCTTGCACACCGGTTTATGAAATATGTTCCCATCCATTCTTGCTTTGTAGACTTGTTCACGGTTCCGTGTCGTTTGAGGTAATCGCTTTCGAATGCTGAAGACGATTTTGACGCCTCAGAGCTTTCCACCATCAACCGGTACTTCCACAACCTGGTCCAAACCTTCATATTTCGGAATATCAAGATTGTACTTCTCCGCCATTTCGGGGCTTAAGAAGCGCCCACCAAGGAAATGTCTACCCTTAAAGTACTTGACAAGCGGCTTCGGCGCAGTCAAGCTGATCAACGCTGGAGGCATGAAACCCTTGCCAGGGCCTGAGCTCGGCGGGCCTTCTTCAATGTTCCATGATGATGGTGCATCGACGGCAAGAACTGGAATTGATGTAGTCTCCAGCGCTTCGATGACCTTTGGGAAAGGTTCTCGAACTTCGCCAGAGAAGGAGAAGCCAAAGATTGCATCAACAACATGATCAGTCTGCTTCAGAGCTCCTGTGAAGTCATCGGTGAAGGGCACCTTCAAGTCTTCAAGTTGCTTGCGCAGCCGCTACCGCAAGTCAGCCTTCGAATTCGGACGGGGTTGCAGAATCTACGATTTTGAAGCTTACCTGATATAGCTCATTCTTGCTCTGCTTAGGATAGTAGATGGTTGGTTGATATCCATAATGGAAGAGATGCCGCGCTGCAACAAGCCCATCGCCGCCATTGTTTCCTGGACCGCACGCGACCAATATCCTCTTGCCCTTGTTGAGAGGCTGAAGTTTGAACACTGCGTTTAGTCAGTAATGTTTGCAGGCATACAAGCGATCACGATTCAGGTGTACCTGCTTGCGACACTGAAAGGCCGGCAAGCTCCATCAATTGGTCGATGGAGAATGCGCCAGTCGACATGAGCTCTTTATCGAGCGCTGCTGCGCTTTTCGCAGATAAAGTCTACGAATTTATCAGTACGATGGTCCTGTGTAAGTGTAATGCTACTTGCTCTCAATGCCATTATGGTCTGGTTGCTTTGTAAGTTGAGGTGAGTATGTTGAAGTTCAAGTGGTGATCAAGGTGGTGCGATTACATCACCGCATCGAAATATGGTCAGAAAAGGGAGTAGCGACTGCATCCATACCTTCGTGTACAATGCAAGATCACCCGTACTGAGACCACATGCTAGTATCAAGAATCTCTTCATAAAGATTGATCATGACGATTTAGTGTTTGAAAGGAGCACTGAACAAGACTGTTCGCACGTGCTCACCCGTCAAGTCGGCAAATCCTCGGCGCAACCAAAAGTTCCATCTCAACCACCGGCTCCACCACAACTACATTCAGCAAGTACACACAAATCGCAATGGTCTTACGGATACGGCTTGCCCGCTTCGGCAGGAAACACGCACCCTTCTACAACATAGTCGTCGCGCACGCACGGTACGTCCGCCCAACTGCATCTACATCCCACTCGGCAGTCCGCAAAACCTCGAATCACTACTCCCACACAATTGAGTCCAATGCGTCTTCCCTCTCATATCTCCTATGCCTATTCTGATTGCCTCTCGCATTCCTGCATCCATCTAACACCCCAAACAGAACAGCACGCAACTCCCGCCCCCTCGAAGTCCTCGGAACCTACGACCCCAAGCCCCAACCACCACGCCCAGGCGACACCCATGGCAGGCCGTGGAAAGACATCAAGCTGGACATGAGCCGCGCGCGGTACTGGGTCGGTGTCGGGGCGCAGCCGAGCGATACGGCGTGGCGGCTGCTAAGTATGGTGGGAATATTGGAGCCGCAGTATCGCGTGGGCAAGGTGCAGGGGCAGGTTGTCAGGGCGGATTCGGCGGCGAAGAGTATAATTCCGGAGACGAAAGTTGCACCTGCGGCAGAAACAGCGGAAAACAAGGCGGAGGAGCAAGCGGCTTAAAGAAATGGTGTGCGGAGTGAAGGATGAAGGACAAGAAAAGTGATACCGCGAGCCGTGCGGCGAACATGAAAAGTACGAAGTTGGCCTTATATCAGACCAGTTGAACGTTCATGCGTGCGGGTACTGGTGCCAGCTCTCATAAATCGTCTTCAGAAACGGTCGAATTCACAATGCGCACGAATGCTGCACGATGGCTACACGTTCGCTGTACACAATATGTACATCATGTATGAATACGAAGACAAAGTTAACACGCCAAACGTTCAAGCAAGAACAGAGCTTGCCCAATTTCGACACGAGTATGAAATATCTACAAAATCTCACACTAAGCTACAAAGCATTCTCTGCAATCCCTCTCTCTTTTATTCAATCCTCCGCGACTACAAACACTCGCCTCCTTCACCCTCGTGCACATAGCTCCCTTGACTACTCCTTTCCGCGTTATCGTAGTGGAACGATATCAAGGTAGCCTTGACCATACGCTCCATCGAGAAGAGCTATCATACATCTAGCCGTATTACCCCAGACGTCTAACATGGAAGACATCACAAAGTAAGAAACACTTCTTGAGTTGTATCTAGACCACTCACTGGTTCAACACGCTCAGGCATAGCACTCCCTAGGTTCGCCGACCTGCATCTAGACAAGGACGACCAGCCCACCATCCCCCTTGGCTGTATATTCAAGATATGTGTACACGAAGTTGGGAAAAGACAGCACTATTCTCTCTCATTGCCCTAGTCTATGCTTTAACGCCATGTGATGCAGAATGTCACCAAGACGCCCATGTAGTCCTACACACATGCCTCATCGTCTCATAAGTATATACGACCATACACGCGATCTCATCAATGCGCTGCCGCGACCAAAAACGTGTTCGTGACCAAACACGTCACCATCACCACAAACCCATATATACTCAACCCCAGCGCCGCATTTCTTAACAATTCTCGTCTCCAATCTCGATTCGCATACCCTTCTCTCGTCGTGCTGCCCTCGCCCTGCCCACTCGCGAACTCTTCCTCGTCATCTTCGTCCTTGACGAGGCGCTGGTGACTCGGACTCTCCGGGTCTGAGATCTTGTAGTAGAACAGGCCGGGGAGGATGAATGAGATTGTCGTGCTGCCCGTGGAACCCACGTATGCTAGGACTTTTTCGAGGCTGGAGACGGTCATGGCTGTGATGAAGGTCATGATGATGAGAATCGTGGTTACGATGGCGAATCTGTAGTCTGACATTTCGCTGTTGCGGGGGATGTTGGGTTTCTGGGTGCCCTCGACGAGCGTGTTACGGCTTGGGCTGGAGTCGCTTTGAGTCCGGCGACGTGGGCGCCACTTCATACATGCGTCGATGCTTGCGCGGCAAGGATGGATTTGGAGTGGGTAGGAGAACATGACGAGGATGACGATGGCGAGACGGCCGATGGTACTGGCTGCTGCAGTAGGGTACATGGAGACGATGTTGCCGCGTATGTTGTCGCCATAGGATAGGTAGCCGGTGATGCCAGTGAGGATGTACAGACAGCAGGCGCCGCCGATCGAGGCGAATATCACAGAGGTGGTGCGAAAGTGCGAGTTGTCCGCAATTTCGTTAAGGATAGAGAACATCTGGAACATGTCAGCAGATATCTCGAATGGGCTGGAATGGTAGGGACGAACATTCTGGTGGCATGTGTATGCAAAGACAATGACTGGGAATGCTGCAAGTGCAGATACTGGACCAGCCCACTGGAAGACGCGAACAGTTCCGCGCTCGGCTAGGGTATCGCCTTTGAGGTAATGCGCTACAACGAGAATAACGAGATATGCAATCGAGAACAGTGCGATGACACTAGTGTACTTCAAGGAATCCAAGCGACGCAAGAACGAAAGGGGTATAACGATGAGCCTGTGAACGTTAGATCGAGTGTTGCGACCTCGATTCTGAGTCTTACATGAAAGCAGTGATCCAGAATTGTCGGTCGATAAGGAAGTTAATCTCGCCAGCGCCAGGTGCGAATCCAACGACAACTCCGGGCATTAGATCTCCGATGATGATAAGATAGCTGACAGCCACGCCGAAGCACTTGATCGCTATCGCAGAATCGAATATTATGGAGAGATTCGGATACGTGAGCTGCGAGAGGGTCGCGAACGATACACGACCGCGATCAACATATCGCGCACATCGGGTCTGGAGGTATAGTCCGAAGCCCGCCGTAAGTCCAGCCCAGATGATAACGAATATGCCGAGGAAGATGCCCATTTTCGAGAGCGCCGAAGGCATGGCGAGAAGCCCAGCGCCGAGAACTGCCCTTGATTAGCAGTCGTCATGTCCCTCTTGAACAAGGTATCGTACTGGTGTTGGCCAGGTTGATCACACTCGATATCCATGTTGCCTGGCCCTGGTGTCCAGCATCTTTCTTTCCTCGCCCACGCCTGCCCATGTCAGTAAATAATTCCTGTTCCGTGTATGAGAGCCTCTAACCGTCTCCCTCGCAGCGATCCGGTACTTGAGGACATGGCGTCGGCCTCGGCTGGCTCTTGATGTATGGCGGCGTACGTGGCCATGTCTCCCCAATGCGAAAAGCGGTGTTTGTGTTATTGCGCAATCATACGTTGGGGCGTCGCGATAAGTCTGCTGGGGGATTGACTCGATAAGGCGACCAGCAAAGCGTCCGGTGACAGTTCAGCGAAGGGTGACGGGGCAGTGATGGGTCAGTTGGTGTTGAGCATCTGCCGCTGACGTTCGGTGATCGGGTGGTCTGGGCGCGGCTGTGTCCCGCAACGCTAAAGATATCTCCGCCGCCAGGAACGCGCCCGCGTTGACATTCCACAAACAAGCAGCCCCAACAACACCATGGACGAGTATGAGGAGGCCATTCTCTTCACATTCGGGGCACTTGAGTCGCGACTGGATCGTCTGGAGTATATTCTGACTGGACCCCATGCACCGGTTGAGGAGAAACCAAAGACCATCCTCGATCGGATACATCGAATAGAAAGGTTGCTGCCGGAGCTTAGTGAAAAGACATCACTGCTGGCAGATGTAGATGAGTTGTGTATGTGATCATCATGCAGAGCCAGTGTTCTTTCCGCTAATCGCGGCCAGTGAGCAAGCACAAAGATGTCCTCACTCCCCCAGACGACTACGACCGAGACCAACCCTCCCTCGACACCGCCCAGAAGGAATTGTTGGTCGTAGAACGCGCAACCGGCTTCGCAACTACCGCATCCCAGCTCAAAGCACTGGAGGACCAGCAAATCCCCACCAGCGACGGCTTTGCGAAGCTCGCAACGCTACGACCACGCATCTCCGAGGTCGAAGACCGTCACCTGCGGCAAGCTCTGAAGATATCCGAGCTGAGGAGAAGAAATGGGCTGGTCAACAAGTGCTATAAGCAAATCCACTTCATCGGCGCTGGTAGGGTCTGGCTTGACTACCACGTACGGCTCACCAAGGCTCTTACTGTAGTGGAAAGGGAAGAATTTAGGCGCAGGCCCGATGAAGAGGCAGTCGTGGAGCCGCAGCAAGAAGAAGAGGAAGACGACGACGACGAACTGTGAGAGTGGCCTTTCGGTCTGGGCAGATATGCCGGACGATGTCATAAGCCCAGAAGGAGAAACACTTCTGAAGTACAAATCACTTGGACTGGACCAACAAGCTGACTCCTTCCTCAAGGTACGCTTTACATCAGCTTCGGCATGATATGTGTTCGCCGCATTGATGCTGACACTTTTGACAGCTCGACAGGCGATATTTTACCAGGTTCCCCTGCATGATTGCTTGCGGACGAATGCACCAACATGTCACAATCACGAGATGATAGTTACAGTCGCTGAACTCTATGAGCAGAACCGTGCACCCACCGAACAGAGCCCAAGAGTGGTCCTCAACTCATCCGTAACTCATAGGCTCGAAGTTTGGTTGACAGACTGCCCTTGCTTACGAACATATCCTACCGGCAAGCCATCCATTCAACATCCGATGTCAAGAATCAGCAGCCATTACGCAAAATGTCAGGCACGCAGGAGGACATACCCTCTCACTCGAGATACGATTGGCATGATGAACTACGTCGGAAACAGTTCGCCCCAGCTACTCACATGGCAGGTCTCAGACCAGCTGAATTACATAGCATCCCAGGTATCATATTGGAGTCTGATTCGCGCTGGGAGTTTCAACGCACACTATGATGTCGATGTGATGTGGTGGTCAAGGTGCGGAAGCGAGGATGCCGTTGGATGTTGTGCGAGGAACGTTTCACCGCCGTCTCAGAGTTGGTGCAAAGCCGAAATGCAGGTTTTCTGTCCATAGCTTTCGGAACCGTCCGCGTGCTCTGGGAACACTGCAGATCAGTCAGGCACCAAATCCAGGATGCACACGTGCAGCTGTTGTGCTGTCACTCAACCATGGCTGGCAGTATGATAGCGGAGTCCGGCAATCAAGAACAATCAAGGCAATGCAAGTTCGAGGGGCGTTTTGTTCAATTGCAACGCTGAGGGCGATGTGATGTTGCGAACAGCCAGATGCATGACCATGGAGTGCCAATTAGCCAAAAGGCGCCACATGCCGGACCCCAAATCACATATGCGCCCTGCGAATCACAAACGACCTAGGAATTCTCTTGATTGCAATTCCACGCGCCGAATCTGAGAGACGGTAAAGAAAGGCTACGTGCCAGCCAGCCGCCGGGTACAACTGCTTCTTTTTCCAGCATCGACCCGCTCAGCGCAAACGGTGCCATCAGACGCGCGTGTGCCTGGGCCTGGCTTTTGGTGGAGGCCGGGAGGCACAGGCTGACGAGGAGCGCTGCCATTTTAATCTCTCCACGGCTCTACCGCCAGCCGGCCAATCACGGAACGCCCCCTGCTTTGTCCTGAAACCGTCGCATCTCGCTCCAAATCTCCCTCCCAACAGCCTCGACAGACACCCACCAGACTCGCTGCATCGACCCTGAGCAGCCGCCGCCCGTCGCACACCATTGCCCGCAAGAAGAACTGCTGGTTGCTGGCTGTCCGACTGCCGCTGCGTCTGCCCGCGTCGCGTCTCCTCTGCTGCCATTAGCACTGAGGAACACCTCGTATAATCCGCCGCTGCGCCATCGTCGCTGGACCAGACCTTGCCTGCGCGCATTCACGCTCCTTCGACCGCCCTCCCCTTCACTCCCCAACGCCGCCAACAACAACAACAACAACACCACCACCAACACCGCCTAGCCTCCACGCCGGCACCGCCCTTCATTACCTCGCGCACCCCCGCCTGCGAGCATTCGACGTCTCCTGTCCCCGCCGTCGTCGTCACATGCCCTCGTACGGCTCGCTGGGTTCTCCGCCACTGCGCAAAATGGAAAACGGACACGGCTACGGCCAGAGGTCGACCTTTAGCGTCGGCCGCATCATTGGCGATCCCTTTGCGCTGGCCACCATCTCCATCGGCATTGTGAGTGCCCTCCGCAGCTGAGGGGTTCCGTGAGGCTGACAGCTAATCTCCCACAGCTCGCCTGGATAATCGCCTTTGTCAGCTCCATAATATCAGCCATTCGCGGTGGCTTCCCGAACTTTGCATGGTGGACGCTGGTGTTCATGTTCTTCTGCATCGTCGGTGTGACCGTCACAGTGGCATCGGATGCTGAGAGGACGTATCATGTTGCGGTAGGTGAAGACGATAATCCAGGGATGCACTTGCTGATATGCGCAGATGGTTGGCTTCCTCGCCGCTGGACTGGTCTTCACTACCTCGTCCGTCAACTCCCTCGTCTACTCGCCCGTAGCGCCATTCGAGGCTGCCGCTGCCGGTTACATTCTGCTGTCCATGATTGCCGTGAGTACCCACGACGCACCTGCCTGACACAGATGAGATGGCTCCGTCACTGACATGGCTCTCAGATTGTATGGATCTTCTACTATGGATCCCAGCCGCAAGCCAGCCACCGTGCTTTCGTCGACTCGTATGCGCTGCACAAAGAGCACCCCGGCTCGCGCTCGTCGCGACCCCTCACCAACGGCTACACCAGCCGCCCAGAGACTCAGGTCAACAACCAGGCACCCCAGATGTACACTTCCGCGCAACTAAACGGCTTCGAGACATCATCGCCTGTGTCAGGCTACCCAGGCGGCCCAGCCGGTGCACAAGCGCACAATTCCTCCGCACCCCAGTTCGGCGGCATGAACAACGCAGCAACGCCCACAAACGACGAGCCACAACAAGACGCGTCCATCGAGTACCCCTACCGAGCGAAGGCCATCTACAGCTACGAGGCTAACCCCGACGACGCGAACGAGATCAGCTTCCAGAAGCACGACATCCTTGAAGTCTCCGACGTCAGCGGGCGATGGTGGCAGGCGAAGAAGCCAAACGGCGAGACGGGCATTGCGCCGAGCAACTACCTCATCTTGCTATAGGAGACTGGATCTCTGCGCGCTTAATGACCATCGCCCACGACTCTCCTTTTCTGTCTAGTTGTATTCTCTGGTCCCGCGTGACCGCATTGGGACGGATCATCGCCGTCGTTTGTTTTGCCCGACGTGTGTCGGATGCAATTGTGAGTGAGCGTTGGAGTTGCACTTCTGCGGGTATGGTGGGTAGGTCCGGACTTTCTGTTCCTGGCCTGCTATCTTCCTTGCTCCGCTCGATACCCAGGACTACTGTGGTCTGCCCTTTCTTCATACTTAATCTTAACTTGTGTCTACCATTCTCCGCCGCTGCCGACTTACCTTACCTTACCTTACCTTCCTTCTCTTCGCTTTCCAGCGTGTACTTTTCGTTGATCAGTCTTGGCGACTAAGCAACATGGGCGTTCATTTCGGCGTTCTTGAGGCTGAACCGAGCCAGCGAGGCTGCGGTCTTCGACAGCTATTGTATTTCTTAGTGGCAAGGCAGCGATCAGGGAGGACGGAGATGGGGCAAAAACGCAGTGGGGGCAAGGGAAGCAGAAATGTACATGCAGTGCACAATGTAACAAAAGACTGAGATTCGTAGTTAAGAAAGAAACGTTTCAAGATTGTAACATGGATGTGTGTGTGTGTGTGTGTGTGTGTGTCTGCAGTTCTGTGAGTCCGTGTGTCTGCAGTTCTGTGAGTCCGTGTGTCTGCAGTTCTGTGAGTCCGTGTGTAGGTGCAGGTATCTGGGAGAGTGTGTTTAATATGGGGAGATGAAGCGAGAGCAGCGATTAGTACGCATAGGGGTGTAGACGGCGAGAGGCTTTCGTGACTGATGAGAGCAAGAGCGTCGTGGGTGACGAGAGCTAAAATCATGCTCACTCTGAGACTTAATAGCAAAGATCCGTACTCTCAGCATAGTTTTCAATCACTATAGTGTTCATCTTCAATGTATTGTATTACAGAGCATGCACAGTATGTCGACTACACCCACGCGGGCGGTATGGTAGCAGACTAATTTTCAAACACTATATCTGGCTGCAGAACGTGAGCTGTACGTCCCTCGCTAACGTGGGGTCCAGGCAACAAAGTGCCAAACTCGAGCTCAGAGCACTTTGTCCTTTTGAGCTTATACCTAGTTGGCCCTTTTTCTCGATGTATGTGCACACCGTCTCTGGCAGCACGGAGAGAACGATGGTACATCTTTTCCCATCGGTACCTAGACGGAGTCAATGTTTGTCTCGAATGTAGTTCATAGCCTGACGTTACCTACTCCAACAATCCAGTGGAAACCCAACTCCCTGTCTGGCTTTCTCTTTTTTTCTCGACCATGCGTACGCCACCAGGGGAAGAAGAACCCCGTACGAGACGGCCGCGAGTACAACAGCCCATATATACCTTTTCTCGCGCTGCAACGAGGCAAACGGTATTTCAACAGCTTTCCCGTCACTCCCCCTTCTTCGCAGTCAAAACCAGATTCTACTTCAAACCCTCAAGCTCTTCATCACTCAGCCTACACTTCTCCCTCAAATACTCCTCACTCCCACCAGACTCGTTATCCAACATATCCAGCGTGCGCACCATACTCCTTTTCTTCGCACCCACGGGATAGTGCGTGGGGGAGGCGTTGTGTGGCGCGCTTCAAGTCCTTGCGCGTCTAAGGAGGTTGGCTTAGCTTGGGGCAGGCGATGCTTTGCTTGAACATGCCAGACTAAAATGTGTGTTGCCTTGATACAACAGTAAACGTGTTCTGGTATTCGGTGTCTTTGAGTTCACTTGTCGGTCGGGCCAGCGAATGTTTCGATTGAGCGTGCACGAAGATTGGGGAGAGGACGACATGAGTCAGCCTCCTTCTCTGTGGAATGATGGAGTAGGTAAAGGACCAAGTGTTGCCTTGAGATTGTAGAGGAGAGATCGGGGATGAGGGATAAGGCTGTGTGTCATCGATTGCTATGAAGGGGCACTGTTGATTTAGGTATGTACTCCGCCTGTGATGTTATTCCATGTCAGAGGAAATCATAAGTCATTTAGTCTTGACAGAGATAAAGGAATTGATATTACATTGCGTTGGGATATCAGCATAGGCGACACGCACGATTTAAGTTCTTTTCCTTATTCGGTACCTCGGCTTGTCCGTTGTCGAATCGCGGGGCGACAAAACGCGACCTCGAACTCGATAGTCGACGACCATTGCTTACAGACTCTTGCTTGTGCTACTTAACACTTGTAGCAGCAATTAGCAGACCTATCGTGTGTATGCTTGACGAGGGTTGTGTCTGGAAAGACGGATCCGAAGTACCAGCAGATACACGGCACACCATATTTTGGCCGCCTAGCGGTGCTATTGCTGAACAGGCTTGCGTAGTTGATCGCCCGACTGACTATTTTGATCTCTTCCTGAACCGGTCGCCTAAGAAGTTACACTGGACTGTTAGAGAAGATTGCAGCTTCACGATCGAGCGCGGGCTGGAATCGCCACGACTTGACGGCATCCGGACACCACCTGTTCACTCGAGGAAGGACCACTTCTGCAACCTTGCGGTGAACAACTTTTCACCAAGACTTCTGCACTTGCAGTTCCGCTTCACTACGTCACAAACAAACAAAAGCCCCTTCACGGCCTCGAAACATTACCACAAAGGACTATCACTATCTGAATCACCAAAGGAACATTACTCTACGATATAAATTTCCCACCGGCAACCAAGAGGACCAATCCACACTTGCACAGCAAACATCAACCACACCCAACTCATCAGTCAACCAGCACCGAGCAAGCAAAACTCAACCATACAAACCACTTTCACCAAGCACCACAGACCAACATCATCAAAGACTCTACATGAAAACCTCTACCAAACTCGCCACGCTCATCGCCACCATCACAGCGATCTATCTTGGCCTCCGCACAACCACAATCATGTCCAGCTCCACCTCCGAGTCAAAGCCAGACCTCCCCTATCCCCCCTTCTACATCATCCCCAACATCTCCAACCTCCGCGACGCCGCCCTGCACCCTCTCACCACCCCCACCGGCCCCATCCGTGCTGGCCTCTTGTTCCGCAGCGCCGATGTGTCCAAACTCACTTTACCCGACTGGACTGCCCTGCGCGAGCTCGGAATCGGCCACGTCTTCGACCTGCGCAGCGCGCCAGAAGTCGAGAAATCTTGGGCACCTGATTCGACGCCAGAATGGGTGCGAGATATGACTGCTGCGGGCGTGCAGCGCTCCTGGGTCCCCGTGTTCCAAGAAGCCGATTACTCTCCCCAGGGCATTGCGAAGCGCTATGTAAAGTACATGGACGAAGATGTCGCCGGCTTTGTAGAAGCATACCGAGACATGCTGCACGCCGGCCCAGGCGCATACGCCACCATCTTCAAATACCTCGCCTCACCCACCCTCCTGCAATTCCCCCTGAGCGAGAAAGCCGGGGCCCTAATCCACTGTTCCGCCGGCAAAGACCGCACGGGGATCTTCTTCGCCCTGTTATTCACCTACCTCGGCGTCCCCGCTACAGACATTGCCGCAGAGTACCACCGCACCGAGCTCGGTCTCTCAGACATTCGGAACAGCATCGTCGACCGGCTCTTACAATCACCCGCATTTAAGAATTACATCGCCGCGCAGTCCAAGGGTCGGAAACTCAAGCAGGCCGAACTTGCCAAGATCGTACAGGATGCGAACGAAGGCAAGGGGTTTGAAGAGGGTGAAGTGAGTCCGGAGATGATGGCCAAGGGCCGGGCGGCGGCACTGAGGATGGTAGGCGCGAAGGAGGAGAGTATGTTGCGGACGCTGGGCATGGTGGAGGAAGAGTTTGGTGGGGCGGAGAAGTATATGCGTGAGAAGTGTGGGTTGACAGACGACGAGATGGAGGGGCTGAAGCGGAACTTGGTGGTGCGGGAGTGACTGCATGGTAGTGCTGGTCCGAGGGATGGGGTGAGGTTGTGAAAAGGGTGAGAAGCTGGAAGAGGTGATTAGTGGGTGTATATGTGATGTCTGAGATATATGAAAAGGTATGGACGACATAGACTAGAATGGTGTGGTAGAATTACATGGTACACCCATGTTTGTAGACTTTGTCGAGTAAATGTTTCATTTGTTCGAACTTTTTGTGTCTCCCGCGTATTCAATCAGACTTTTCCCCAATTCCAAGCACCGAGAAAGAATTTGAGATGCTATATTCATACAAACGAAAGGACAGCGCGCACTGCTTTTGACATCCGAAAATCAAATAATCTCACAAGAAAGCACTTTTCTTCGCTTGCTTTTGAGTAAAAGAGAGAAGACATATAAGGGAGAAGGAAGTGGTGTCGTGTTGGACCTTTGGAGGGAGAATTATCGATGTAGAAGAGTAAATTGTGATGTAGGATGTGTCAGAAAATAGTCGATGTTTGGAGTTCATCGTTTTATAACAGCAGTGGGTGGTGTTTGGAGTGGTGGAGTCGATGTGTCGAGGGTTCTGTTCAACGGCTTGGTGGCCATCCAGGTATCATCATTCCGCTCGCTTGGTTCTTCAATCGAATTGCTGTGTCGTGTCGTGGGCTCCTTCTCATCGTGGCAAGCCTCGATATCGACAATCGTCTCCACCGACTCGGACCGCAGCAGCTTCTTCGACGGGTGCTTGTTGACATACTCATCGTATGTCATACCCGCTTTCTTTGCCTCTCGCCGCACATGCCTGACACGCCACAGCCAGATAGCCTGGGACGCAAAGATTCCCGTCTCCAGTACCATGCAGGCAATGTACAAGCTCGCACCCAGAGCATCGAACCACTGCTGTGCGACGACAGCCATGAGGGAGAAAAAGGCACCAGAGTAGTCGATTGTGAGAAACCAGAAGTCGATGCCGATGACTCTGCCGTTGCGTTTCGCGAGCTCGAAGTAGGGAGGAATGAGACCAACGACTTGGATGACTGACGCCAAAATCGCCATCAGCATCATTGGCCAGTTGACGCCTCTGCTGTATGGTCCTCGTAGAGTAAGGATGAGGATCAGTTCCATGACTCCGAAGCTAGCTGCGATCGCGATCGTGGCTAGGGTTGCTGTCCAGGCTCGCCACTTACTGCCGGGCATTAGCATGTCTCTAGTATTCCATGGAAGCGACTCACTTGTGATAGTACAATGTCTGGCCCCACGCGATCAGGGTGAGACTTGCGAAGGCTTGTGGCTGGAATTTGAGGGCGAAGTTGAAGTTCTGGGCACGATTAGAACCATTTGGTAGTCTGATGAGACCACCATTACCTGAACAATCGCATACACACCGAAGGGTACACCACCTGTGACCATTAGCTGACTCCTGCGGGAGGAATGACCGCCGTACATATCGACCATAGTATGAGCATCGTCCCTGGCAGCCCATCCGTGTTCTTGCGGCGATAGTTGTGCCATATTCTGCTTTGGTCAGCTCGTGTTGCGTGCTTCCTGTGATCGGGCTTACTGTGGTATTATCTATGATTGTCAGCGATGATCAACGAGTGCAGCACTGATACTTTGCTAACCTGAATGCACCAGCAGCTTTACGCATGATAACATTAGCATATATGCAGTTCTTCATTTTTGAAGATGCTTACACTGCACTAACGTTAGCAAACAGAAAGATCACCAGACTCGGAGCTCTTACCAGTTCCGATGGTCTATGGTGCAGAACATGTTAGTGAATTCGTTGGGCTTAAAGGTGCGGGTAGCTTACACCAAGGACATTCGCGGCCTAAGAATGGATGTCAGTAACTTGATCTCGACTGTAGTCGATACACTAACTGGTGGTATGTTTTCCTGTGGTCTGTCCATTGTCTGCTCTGAGCTGGGAGGAGGTGATTTTGGTGAGCAAAGCTAAGGTATGAACGCTCCGACTCTTTGAGGATACAGGCAAAGTTCAGGAAGGTGGCAAGCGAGTAAGTGAGAGCGCGTTGTGAGGAAGGGGCAGGCCACAAGAAGATCGAACACCAGCTTCAATGTGAAGGGAAATGAGAAGTGGTACACGTCAACACGACTGTATGGTGCAAAGTGTTTTGTCCGCCGTGATAGCGGAGATGAAGTAGCTGTATGACCTCTCCAATAACATCTAAGGGGAAAATGCGTCGTGCAACTGAAGGTTCCCGCTAACGGAAGCATGCCGGACGTAACAGAGCCGGTGAAGGCAAGTGTAGCACCGCCTGGCTGCACAAAGGCAACAGTGTGCGATGACGAACAGTCAGAAGATACATTTTGCTAGCTCCGCCGCCGTAGTCGCGTGCAAGATGGATGGGGCGATCTGAATGCGGTATTAGAGTAAGCACTCCACACAGCTGCTAGTGGAGATCAGCATCGGGGAATGTCTGGTACATCCGGTAGTGAACTCAGACTGAGTTCAAAGAGCATTTTGGACTCGGTAAATGGTGGGTAGCTGATTTAGCGTGCAGGGATACATTCACTTCCCCAGCCGATCTGGCCTCCGATTGGCGAGGCTAGACTCCTCTGTGCGAACGCTTTTAGTCGGCGGTGACCCTCCATCTCATATTGAGTTACCAGAGGCAGCAGAAAACCTGCGTTTGCCGCACAACGCCGCGGATGTCATGTCTCTGAGCATGTCTCCAATCAGGACCTTGGCTCGCAGTAATTTGATTGTGGTTGTGACCGTGGACTGAGTAATGCACGATCGGAACGGGCAAGGTGGTCTATCGACAATGGAGGACCCTTGTCTTCTGCGTAGCCATTGCCAGTGCTGCGTTCGCGCTGCAAGCGGTTCTCGCGCATGGAGAGCACATGTGGCGTCGGATTTGCGGCTCATCCAGCTCAACGAAATGCAGCTTCAGTTCTCCGGTGAGTGCTTATCGGCCCACTGAGGCAGCGTAAACCCTGAGTCCTCATGGCTGACGTGCGGACTGGGCGTGTGCCTTGTGAGAGCTGCATCACCTGGCATTTCCGAACCACTTCGGTGGGTCTCCGCCTGCATCTCATGGCGTCAACGCATTTGCATCGGTTGCGTGATTCGACCTGGCATCGTGGGCTACTGCAAAGGGACTAGGAGGAGGCTCTGTCTTCCCCATCTGAGCGCATACCTAGTTTCGTTGTTCCTGAGAGCCTGCAGAAGTGTGCGTGGCGAGAGGCGCTGCGGCCCCGGTTGACCTTCTCAGCTGCTGATTACCTCGAGATACGCAGTTGGTCGAAGCCTCATCTCTGGCGATGCAGGACATTCACAGTGCAAGTGAGCAGGATGCAAATCTAGGCTCTGCAGTGCCCACATATATGCACTGATACATAACCAAGTTCCACTGTTCTGCACAGCACCAGAGATATCCCGGGTTAGCTCGAACAGGGACCGGGGGTCGTCCCCATATTTGATCTTACGGAGGTTAGGCGGAACCAGCCACTCACCACAACGTTCGCTTCAGGGCAGCCGCGCACTGCGCGCTTGACATGTCGTTCCATCACGGCCGCATCAGGGCTGGTGGTGTGGAACCGTTGAAACTTAGTGGGGTCGCTTGCGCACCATGCAATAGGTGATAACGCAGCTAAAGGATCCAGATGGCTGCTCGATCGGCGAACCTGGGTTCATCCAGACATCTTTTCGAAATCCTCGGTTGGAAGCCGGGCGTCAAAGAGACTCGATGCGCTCTTGTCCGACTCATGATGCAGTCTCCAGACGCACAATAACGGGATCGCAACCTTGCACGCTGAATGTCTCGCCGCCGCCGCCGCCTGCTCGCCTCACCGTGGCAATTCCGACTGACGGATCTTGAGCATTACACCATGCAAGACACGTAGTTTGTCTTGACTTTTCCAAACGGCGCAATATCAAGGGGATATGTCCGCATGCGTCGTGTGTTTGCATGTCTGCGTGTCTGCATGTCTGCAAGATGCACAGTCGAAGCATACCTGCATACGGCACGACGACCAATTTGTGGCGAATAGCTTCTTGTCGAGTTTCCCGCTCAGCGCGATGATAGCACGAAGAGGAAGAGGTGGATTTAGGATGCTCCTCCTCTTGCCAATCGGGGAGCCTCCGACACGCTTGTCTGCGTCTTGTTGGTTGTCTTTCGAACTTTATTGAGGTACATTTCCAAGCACGAACGTCCGACCGTAATGAGGCCACTTTGTCGCTCAGACTTTCGACTCGTACCGAGACTGGAACCCAACTGGCAGATCGTGCCATCCAACCGCACAAATTGTGGTATCGAACACCGTCAATCGGCATGCCGAGGACGCAGATTTCCCGACCAAACGGACCGTGATCTTGCGGCCTTACAGCGGGCCATAGACGTTGAGGACCGTCTTCGTTTAGAAATCGAATCCTTGTATATGCAGCGTGCCAGATCGGTAAGCGATGCGTCAACATATGTCGGCACAGCGAATACTTGGCTGCTTCGACGATCTTCGCAATGCAGATTCTGGCCATGCGCGCGCAGGTTTGACGGCCCTCGATTCGTTGTCACCTGCAAAACATGACCTCATCAGGATTCATCAGACGAGAGCGCGCCGTCACTAATGGTATGGCTCGATAGTGCGAGAAGAGGATTCATGAGAACACTGAATGTGCAACCCACGCGTTTCAACCTGTCTGAAATGTACATTGTTCGTGTCGGCTGTGTCGTAGCGGCGTCTCTAGAGTAAATTTCTACCAATTTGTCCAAGTCCAATGGTAGAGTCGGTATCCTTCCAGTACGATATGCGAAGCCAAGATCCGGCACGTCGTTTAGGACCAAGGACTCAAAGAGATGGCAGAGCAATCTACAATTTCTTTGGCGATGTGTTATTGGAGCATTTAAAGCCCGTACCAATGGAGGGAAGAGTCAGAATTGCCCACCACGAGGTTGATGGTAGCCATTTGGTAGTGGCAGGGTCGACCAGACATCGAGCCACTCAATGGCGCGAGCCGATGGTGGAGTGAGGTTCACCAGGAATGGCGCGACCCCATATCGATCATGACTGATGTAGAGCGTTTCGTGTAGATGGAGTCGGCTGGCGTCATTTCCTTGAGCTGACTGCAGCTCGTGGCTTTCCGTGCCTTCCATCCTCATCGAATAGTCGCTAACCGCGGAAGCTCAAAAACCATTAGGCGAGAAAGAGGATGAAAAAGGGTCATGGTGGCAATGAACGAGACAAGCTTTGGCTCAAGGCCCTATTCGTGGAAGGCAGAAAGGGACCAGCAATCTGCCGACATATTGAACGCCCACTCCGCTCGTTGGGCCGCAGCAAGTGCAAGGACCGAGCCGAAGCTTAGTGTGAGTCGGTAAGAGGCATCTTTGTGTGGCGTCGGCCATTGCATCAAGTCTCCGGCGTTCGAGCATTTGGTGCCACTTCTCAGCCGTCGACCTGTCACCTCGCAGCCAGTAGCCGCGGTAGTATGCTCTGTACTGCGATCGCCCGAACATGTGGGGTGCATCGATGCAACAGAGTCCTCCAGTAGAGAGTTCCGACCCGAAAGCTCCAAGGCATGAGGGGAAGAAATAATGGTGACTGGACCACATCCTCGTTGTCTCACTTCCTCAATCCTCGAGGCAGCACGTATACCGCGTCAGACTCTACGGCCGAGATTGAAAACACTAATGGAGTGTATGCCTCAACAGTTTGATGGGTTCAGGCAGCGCGCCTCCCAGTATTCAGGCCGGGAGGATCATGTGAAGGTGGAAAAAGCTGCATTGCTGGCAGGGGATATGCAACTAGATCGAAGACTGCATGATAGATAGCCAAGAAGAGGTGATGTGGCGGCTGTGTGTGTTGTGTTGTGTTGAGGTGTTCGGATGCTGGAGGAAGGGACATCTTTAGAGGTACTTGACAGGGAAGGAGCGCATGGCAACCATCACATGGTCCTCACAACACTTCAAACGCCTCCCACACATATTCATGGAGACCTTTCACGTCTATCAACGAATCAAATTTGGGACCACCGGGGTAATATTAGAACTAGATTACTACTTCCTGTGAAGACCAAAGGCGGGGAATAAGTATTGAAGTGATAGAAGACATACGAGAAGCAGTGTGATGTCAAGAAGATGGGGCCACAGACACCATCCAAGACGCTGTTCCCTCTTTGGTGGAAGGATGGTCCGATAAGAAAAGAGATCCCAATGTCACCTGGCTCTCTGAGGATCGGAAATGCCCAGTATGATAAGACGCCCTCTGCGACAGAGGGAGCCTTGGGCTCCGTCACGGAGATTGAAAGCCAACCGCGCTATCCACGACCACCCAGCTCGGGTGGTGCAGCTCAGTCGACAGCGGTGGTTGTCGAACCGCCCAATGTCGAGCGCTCCTAAGCGGTTTCAGTATCGGTGTCGATCTGGCCGCTTTGTTCCCTGTGCATGCGCGCCTCGATCTCCTTCAGCTGACTCTCGCGGGCCAGCAGCTCTTGCCGCTTCTCGTTGATCTCGCGTTGGACCTTGACCTCGATCTCTCGCAACTTCTCCTCTTCGCGTCTCAACTGCTCCTCCTTCAACCGAACCGATTGGCTGGCGAGATCCTCTGGGTTCATTGACGAGTCACTGACAGACACGTTAGCATGTGGCGCGCTAATGATGCAGAAACAACTTACGCAGCAGCACCACCTTCGACAGACTTGCTAAGTTTCTCGGTACGGTAGTTCTCGTAGAGGAAGTCGTGTGTGATTTCCTTGAGGTCAGCCAGATGGCTGTGGAGCAGTGCACTACGCACGGCCAGGAAATCGGAGTGCCGTGGGTTGTCCACCTCGACTATGCCCCATGGGTATTGCCTGGCGCGTACTCGCCGGCCATTGACCTCGACAATATCCTCGGAACCCACGATGGCAAAGGGCATGAGACCCCTGAGCTCGGCGTTCTCCTCGACAGTATCCTCGTCGTCCTCCTCGATGTCATATGGGAAGTTGTATACGGGAATCCTGTAGTGCTCAATGTCCTCCATGACGAGCTTCTTTGACTCGGCCAGCTCGGCGGGGGTCAGTGAATCGGCTTTGCCAATAACAGGAATGACGTTGCAGCGTGGCGAAAGGCGCTTCATCAGCTCGATGTCAAGTTCGCGGAGACTGCCAGGTGTAAGCAAAGGCATGTCACGATTGAGAAGTAGACTGACCCATGGCCTGTGGGTGTGATGAAGTATAGCAGGACGTGTACGCGATCATCTCGGAAGCGCGGGTTACGCTTGATACGCGACTCCTCAGCCAAGATACCATCGTATTGACGCTCGAGGTATCCGACGATCTCCTGGAAGCTGATGCATTGTAAGCATTATCCCCACGTGTGATGTACTGCCATTACATACCTCGCCTCGTTGTCGATCTGGTCGCCGAATCCAGGGGTGTCAACGATGGTGAGCGAGATGCGGGTACCTTCCTCGTCGAGCTCTGTGATGTGGTCAGCCCTGTTGCGCGGAATTGAGGTGGAAATCGTCGAGCGACGGACATACCAACGGTGATGGGTTGGATCTTGACACCCTCCTCGACATGTGCTACTGTTGGGTCGTCGGACTCCTTGTGCTCGAGAACCTTCTTGCCGCAGAGCGTGTTGACGAAGGTTGTCCGGCCCGTACCCGAGGCGCCGCACACCATCAGGCAGAACTGGATACCTTTCTTGACATTCTTCTTTCTGCGCGTCTTAAGCGTCTGTCGGGAGTCAGCAGAGGTCTCAATGGCCTGACGCAGGCGTGGCGGGCGAAGCAATGGCCGCGTGTGCCTCAGGGACAAGTGGTGTCGGGGAAAGTCGTACAGAAGACATCTTGGAGTTTGAGCGTTGAACGTGGTACGTATTTGCGGAGATGCGTGCCTATGGGGCAGCCGACGTGTAGATGATGGAGCAAGAGGTGAGGTGGAACGGGCTGGTGTGGTGGTGCGTCGGTGTGGTCGAGGAAATTTGGGGACGTTGACAGCAGCTCCCTGCGCAATGCAAAGGGGCTCGCTAGCGTGAGCGGCCCCGGTCGTAGTCTCCTGTCTTGGCGCGACACCTGGCGCAGCTCCGCATCAGGAAGGCTCCACCACCACGCGCGACGAAAGAGTGTTGTCGATGTTTCAAACGAAACAACTCAGCCTTATAGAGACCGCGTTCACTTTGGGCCTGCGCGATATGCAGAGTGGTCTCATACATTGGCACTTCAGTCTTACCTTGTAGCGCGCACTACGTACTGCGACTGGGCAAGGCGACGAACTCTTCCTATATAGTGATAAACGCCCGAGGAAGAGGCTCAGACAGAGCAGGTTCCTTGTTACCTTGAGCTCTTGTCTATGGTCTATAGTGTTGTGAACGACTCTCTCAAGACAGTCCAGACGATGGAATTGTATATCACGTGGCGCCGCTTTCCTCTCTGGGTAAGCTCCCGCTAGCGTAAAGCTTGGGCATGCGGTACCGTAGCGGGCGGATGACATCTTGAGCTCTACCAAGGAGCTCCACTCGCATTCACCCATGGTTCCTGTCCTCTAGTTGCTTCACTCGCTATTTCCACATAGGCCTAGCATGCTGCCAGCTCTCCAGACAACGTCTCCCCCGACGTTCGCCAGGCCATACCATCGAACGCTGATTTCCACTTCAGCGCCCCACCCTGCCTTCAGGTAGCCCAGCGCCTGGGCTGGTCATCTGCTCAACTCGCTTTCGCTCACAAAAAAAGCCTTCCACTATCTCCACCATGAACACACGACCGATACTGGATTCTGCCAAAGAACCCTTCGTCCTCTCCGTGTCGCTGAACGCAGACTGCTCCTCTTTCTCAGTCGCTCTGGAAACCGGCTTTCGTATCTTCTCCTCCAAGTCATGCGATCTGAGGGTAGCACGAGGTACCATACTCGGTTATCATTCTTCAAGTCAAGCTGACAACTAGCCAGAGGTAGGAGGCGGCATCGGCTGCGCGGAGATGCTTGGAACCACGCCATACATAGCACTGGTCGGAGGAGGGAAGCAGCCCAAATTCCCCCAAAACAAGGTCTGTCTTGAGGACTCCGGCTGGCAACTGATCAACAAGACTGACATTGTCTATGAGGTCCAAATATGGAACGACGAAACCAAACGAGTCACGACTTCGGTCGAGTTTCGCACCCCGGTGCAGCGCGTGCGCCTGTCGAAGACGCACTTGATCGTCGTGCAGCTGAACACGGTGGGCATATACAAGCTCGCAACGCCTCCAAAGAAGATTGCGGATTACGAAACGGCGAACAACCCATATGGACTCTGCGAGCTGGGGCCGAGCACCGTGGCCTTCCCGGGTAGGACTATCGGACAAGTCAAGCTCTTCGATCTGAACAGCGGAAACGTGAGCATCGTACCCGCTCATGAGGGGCCCCTTCGCGCTATTGGTCTCAGCAGGAACGGTGACTTGGTCGCAACCGCGAGTGAGCAAGGCACCATTATCCGTGTTTGGTCGTATCCCTCTTGCACAAGGTTGGCAGAGTTTCGTCGCGGCATAGATCAGGCTGCCATCTTCTCGCTCGCATTCTCGCCCTCTGGTGTCACACTCGCCGCGGCGTCAGACAAGTCGACTCTGCACATCTTCGACCTGAGTAATGCATCGGCATCCGACCCCAAGCAGCACAAGTACGGCATTCTGTCCAAAGTTCCAGGCCTTCCGCGACAGTTCTCAGACACCTATCCCACGGCGAGTGTCAACTTCAACATGGGCGACGAGCCGACGCATTGGGGCCCACACACCAAATCAGCTACATTAAGTGCCGGCATTCCAGGCGTTCCAGGTGGAAGGCCGACCAAGGGACTCTTGGGCTGGCTCGACGAAACCTCGATCATTGTTCTTGGCGCAGGTCAGGATGCGCGATGGGACCGATTCAGCGTGGTGATTGAGCAGGATACCGGCAAGAAGATCCTTGTTCCGTTTGGCTGGAAACACTATCTGGATGACTAGTCATCACTACCAGAGGTGAAGTGGTGGTGCAAAGAAGACTGGAAGATACCCAAGGCAGAAGGGAAGTTGTCGAAGTCACCAAAGCTGTTGAAGCAGCCAAGAGAACGTAGCGAAGATAGGCCCATTGAGCGCTGGATCCAAGAGCCTTGGAACATTCTCAATCGAGATGGAAGCCTGGCAGGGCGTAGATATTTGTGATCTTCACATATGGCGTTAAAGCGGGCATTGTTAACGGCGTTCACATACCCCACGGCATACGGGCATCTGGGAATGTGCTGCTAGGCCAGCACAATCATAGTCTACATACAATCAATCTTCATACGGATTTCTACGATCCCTTCTCGAAATTATTGAAATATCGGGGGTACACGAAAGAGGCAGGCTTCGAAAATAACAATCTACGCTTCTAGGGTATGCATATCAATGTCGTCGCAACCAAGACTAAGACTTGAAACGCGCCCTTAAGTATGGTATCCAGCATACGCCATGAACGCCCGCCCACGAAACTTTTCGCAAAACGAGCAGATGCAGATGCGAGGGAGATGCAGATGCCGGCGCAGTGCAGTGCTTCGCTCAAACTCATCAAAGACATGCGTGAATACCACTCAAGACGGCTTGTCACACCCAATCCGCCCCAACAACTCCTTCCGATCCCCATGACCAGGAATACTAATCCCGCTCGCCCTCGTGCTTTCCCGTCTCGCCTGGCGGCGCTGACTCGCTCCATTCATTCTTGCAAACGTGAGCGCATCGACGCCGACTTCTTCTTCCTTTGGCGCGGCATTCGACAACGAGCTCATACCGGACTCGGTACACGTGGTCACCGAGTTGAGCATGGAGCTAGTCTTGTCGTGCTCGAGGGCTTCGTCTTCCTCATCGCCTTCGTCGTCGGAGCGCACGTCGTCGGCGCCGGTGCCGTTGAGGACTTTGCACACGACTTTGACGACCATGCTGAACCAGATGCAGCAGAAGACTTGGAGGGTGAGGAGGAGTGCGAGGAAATAGTAGCGTATGCTTGGGTTCCAGCAGATAGGGCCTTGTTGGTCGGTGTATGCCTTGAGAAGGTTGCCCCAGATATCGGTGCCGCCGTGGGCTTCAAAGGCTGCTGTGTCGGAGATGGGAATGAAGAGTTGTTGTTGTGAGTCGGTCATGTTTGGTGTGGATGGATGGTTCGGCGTAAAGTAGCAGCCGGGTGCCATGTCGATGGGCGCGTAGTGGTATATGGACCAGCAGACGAGCATATAGAGGACGTGACGAGTGATGAACCAGGAGATGACGAAGATACCGAAGGCAATGTCGCAAGCTGTAGAGTAGCCCATGTACTTGAGGAGTTTTGCGGTCTATGGAAGTCAGTCTGAGTTTCCTGCGTCATTGTCTAATCGCACAACCACTTACAGGCAGTATAATGTCCACAAAATCCATGATGCACAAGATAATCGTTCCGACTCGCATGTGATAGTATCCGTACGACAGGAACAGAAGCGCGGTCGTGAAGATGTGGTGTGTGAACATTTGCGCATAGTCCTTGCGCTTCTCCTCGATGTTGACCACGAGCATTTGCTGGATCCAGAACCCCCATTGCACCAGATAGTACCACTTGAAGATACCTTCGACTTCACGGAAGGGCCAGCCTTCCCAGATCCCATGGAGATTGAGCCAGAATTCTGAGTGGTACATGATGTACTGTGCCGTGTTAGCCTTTCGAACCTGCCAGATAAGAGGTTCCATTCATGCATACCATGCCGAGCGACCATGACCCAGTGTAGTAGATGATGAGCCAAGCCTGCTCCTTGAATCTATCTAGCCCTTTCTTCGTCCTGATACCACCCATTCTGGCTAATGGATCCAGAAGGTATTCCATGACCACAACTCGCACGCCGGTGAAGATGACACTCCAGAGTGCCACAAACGGCAAATCGTCAGTGCCACAGCCGTACATTTGTGTGTCAGGATTGTAGTACGACATCTTGAAGAATTTCGAGGTCCGGCTTCGGGCGCGGGGGAAGAAGATGTGTGTAAGGAAGAGGAGGGAGAGGAGGTTCACTGAGATGCCTGTAATGAGTTGTCAGTCATGGTAAAGTGAGCATCATGCATGAAGCAATATACCAATTTGATGGTCGCACACCAGCGAGCACAGTGTCGCCATGAGCCCCTCATCCTTAGGTTTCTTAGAGCCTGTCTTCCGCCTGTTGGGGGCAATTGCGACCTCCTGCTCTTGGATGTCTGCCACATGTGCTCTGCTCAACGTCCCATTGCTGTTCGGCAGCGCCGCCTTGGTCGCCATGCTGGACTAGTGTCTTGCCTTCGCTGCTGGAGGCGGAGGATATGCGATCGCGCGACGCTATCGTCGGTGCTGTATCTGACTTTCGCGGTCGGTAGGCAAGGTGGAGGGTGGAGGGTTATCGAGAAATGCTGGTAGCCAGACTCTTCTTCCTCTCGCTATTCGATCGAGGCTGGACTGGAACCTGGTTTCTCAACCAAGTTGCAGGATGTTTGCTCCGAAGCGAGTGTGGAGGGTGGTCGTATTCAGGTCAAAAGAGCCATTGGGACTGGTGAGTAGAAGAATGAGGTAGCGCGGGCTCTCCGCATGCAATGGGATTCGTCGGCGGGGCCTGGGCGCGCAGATGTTTCGAAGGGGAAGCTTGAAGGCGGTGTGATGCCAGGGTTTGACGTGATGGGCAAGCGCGAATCTTGTCTCCTTGAAACAGGCAGATCGTCCGATGATTTTGTCTGTCTCTCCGCACTTGGAAGAGGGACACTGCAAGTAGAGTAAAGTGCAATTGCGCACAAGAGGGGCTCTAGACAGGCGTTCGCGGAAGCTAAGTACTGCTTGTTCGTGGAGCGCACTACTTTTTGGGGTTCAAGTTCGCGTAACTTTGCTACACTAGTTTGGTGGAGACGTTGAAAGCTGAGAGCAAGCAACACGGCAGTGGTGATCAAGGGCAAGAGAAGGAGGTGGCAATATCACTCTCTTATATGCTACTGTAAACAACGTTACCTCTGTTGCGGTACGACATGGCCGCATATTGTTATCGTTGTGCTGAAGCGGAAGAAGCCGCCAAGGCTTCCGAGATGCAAGCTTCCTTTTCCGAGTTTCAAGGGTCTTCAAGTGGGCGCCGCTATGGCCAATCACGTCGGCACGTATCCGCGACACTATATTACTACCCCGCCATTCGTGGGAACAGCCTTGTGTTGTGCAGCATCGTAGGATTGCAACAATGGTCTCGTCTGGGCTGATCTCGATTGATCGAAGCAAACCAGTCTCGACAAGATAACTCAGAGTGATCACCAGAGGAAGATGAGCCTTGCGAAACTGTCTGGCCATGACTGAAGAAAGAAAACGGATATTCAATAACGTGAATAAACTACATGGGAGACTGAAGAATGACGGCGCTCTACAGTAGTGAAAGCCCACCCAGCCTGCTGCTTCATCCCTCCGATTATTCTGATTGACAGCCTGATCCAAGTGCTCCATGACGCCTAGTGTATTTGCAATAGCCAAACTGTGCTTTATATCGCGCTCAGTTGTTGTTCTGCGAATTCAAGATCCTCAGGATAGCGAGAAACAGATTGATAATGTCAAGGTAGAGCGAAATGGCGGCAGCAATCTCTTCCTCGACGTGGTAGTGGCGCATAATCATCTGCGTGTCCACCAGAATGTAGCCCGAGAAGATAAGCGCGCAGATGACACCGTATCCAAGCTCCACCTTGCTGTTGTATGGGAAGAACATGGACATGAAGCCAAAGAGGATCACGACCCAGAGCGCTCCAAACAGGTATGGCATCCAGCTCGTGAAGTCATACTTGGACTGGCAGGCGAACAGCGTGAGGAAGATGAAAATGCCAAGAGTCAGCACAGCGGCTTCCACAACGATCTTGGAGTCGGTGAAGGAGACGATGACGGAGATGGAGTATGCTTCCATGGCAGTGAAGCCACCGAGGAACAGGAGGTTCGTGGGGTACGATTTGCGCTTCCAGAATGTGAGGCCGAGGAATGCGAATGCGCCAAAGAGCGACACCCACATCATCCACGGGTTCGACTGAATCCAGTTCTTGTATGAGACTGAAACCATCGAGACGTAGCTTACGGCGGCAGTGGCGAAGAGTTGAACAGTGCTGTGTGCTGTCAGCATATGTGCGCATGGTTGGCGTGGCAGGCTGCACTTACAGAATAGCATAGACCTTCCTAACGAATGCCATCCGGATGTCCAACGTAGCCTCTGCTACCACACCACCAAATTTGAAATCATCAGGCAAGTTATCATCCTCTCCACGTGGTACGCCTCGCAGAAGGGCTTCGTTCGGGTCGTTTGCCTCTGCTGAATAGGACGGTGGCGCCTGGGAATATGACGGCGCCGCCTCGTCAAGCGAGTCTCGCTGCGGCACGTTCTGGTATTTCGGACCGGCCATCGTGATATCGCGCGTTTCGATGATAATTGAGCGATGTGGTGGTGTAGCGAAAGGAGTGGAGGTGCTGGATTTCAAGTCAAAAGTAAGCGCGACTAGATGAGGCGGAGCTCGTGATACTATGACGCGTGATGCTTCTTAGCGCGGAATCATCTCGAAGCTCCCTGCTCCGTCCAGTTTCGCGAACTCGACATCACCCATCGCTTCTCATTGCAGGACTGCTTGTTTTTTAGAGCAGCCTCGAACACAAAGAAGTCATCGCTCATAGGACTGTCTGTGGAAAGCTGCTGTCACGGCTAACCTCTGCGGACCTGAATATGGCGGCCTTCCATCGACCACTTGAAATGTCTCCCTATACACCAAACCTAACGTCTGCCAAAGTATATGCATCCAGATTTATTCAGAGCACTGTTCAGCCTACCAAAGGCAATATGATATGTAGCCACGCGAAAGGCTGAGATTGTGGCGTCCCATTGGGGTCGCACCCAGTGTCAGCCTCAGCCTGATCGCGTGAAATCGCAAACCGCATGTTGCTTCCTATCCTCCTTACAATTCTCACGGACTGCAGCACTCATCCTCTCACCCTCTGCAATGGCTATGAAAACACTCCCCCAGCCGGGCGAGCTCGACGTGATCCCCCTTCTACCGCTTCCGAAGGATATGCAGCCACAGACGGATACCGATCATCGAAACCCAGGACCCGAAACCGCATTTGCAGAAAGAAATCACGGCGGAACAATGCGTTCAAGTACTGATACACGCAAAAGTCCGCTGCACAGGATTGCCACTCTAGCACGATCGGCCGAAAAGAGTATTGAGCAGCGCATCAGACGAAGCAGGTTCCATGGATGGCGCATGGGAGTACTTTGTGGGTGTTGCATGTCCACGCTAGTGCTTTGTTGCAATGTCGCAATGATTGTTGCGGGAGCTATAAAAGGCTACGACGCAGATGGGATTGC
This sequence comes from Setomelanomma holmii, assembly GCA_010015745.1. NCBI lineage: Eukaryota > Fungi > Ascomycota > Dothideomycetes > Pleosporales > Phaeosphaeriaceae > Setomelanomma > Setomelanomma holmii. The sequence continues at coordinate 96,025 of ML978204.1, forward strand.
CGATTTGCTTGTTGGAGACGAAGTGAGCATTTCACGTTGGAATACAGTCTTTCACGTCCTTGTCAATGCACTCAGCACAGTTCTTCTCTCCGGCAGCAACTATACTATGCAAGTGCTCAGCTCGCCACGCGCGATGATATCGACACGGCACATGCTAGAAGGCAATGGCTGGATATCGGGATACTGAGCCCCCGCAACATACGGCTGTTGCCACAACAGCGAAAATGGCCCTGTTTGCTGCTGTCCATATCGTCGATACCTTTACATCTGTTGTGAGTACTTGAGTTCGAAGAGGGCATCACAAGCTGACACGCAACAATTATAACGCCGCCGTGTTCAAAATTGTAACGTCGAACGAGTGGCATCTGCACTTGTTAGACAAGCGCTCCGACGAGAACATGGTCATGAATCGTACCATCAGCACTATGAAACCGACAAATAGCTCGTATCTCAATCTTAGCAACACCGATTACCTTGGTGTCTACCGGACAAACTATGTTTCTCGACGAGACCTCTACCTTACCATTGATCTAATTGGAGTTTCTACCTCGCAACAACGAAATCAATCATCGAACGCGGCAGACCTGCGACAAGAGTTTCCGGGCAATCGAAGTATGCTAGCATACATGACGCATGACTCGCCACAATGGATTAGTCCGCCCTACACATCGGCCCTCGGCTACTTTTCACTTCATGTTGCGCATGCATTTTCACAGAAGAGCAATGCCAACAGTCGGCTACAGATATCTCTGCACTTCATGGTTGTTGTCGTAATTTTCAACGCCGCAAAGATCTCGATTATGGCATTAGTCCTTCTCGAGGATGATTCCGCGTACTTGGTCACGCTCGGCGATGCTATGGCTTCTTTCCTGAAGCGTCCGGACTCGTTCACCCAGAAGAAATGTATGCTGGGCAAAGAGGAACTCTTCACTAAGCTGGGGCTGCTACCCCTTCGTCCGAATTCGACCGATGAGGAGGCTATTGTGCTCCAAAGCCGTGCAGACGGTAAGTGGCTTCCACGGCCACAGCGGTATCTTTTCTCCGTCAATAGGCATGGAAAAGAGGTCTTTACGATCATGTAGGTGCCCCTTTGGTCACGAACGCACTTAACTGTATACTAACCACATGTTGTCAGTCTCGTTTCCCTCATTTGCATTCTGATCTGCCTTCCGTTATACGTCTCAAACGATATTCCGAAGTGGGGTTCAGCATCTTCGGACTTTGTCTCTCAGCTCCACCAAGATAACTTCGTCAGCAACGCTTTATAACGCTTGGCTTGCCAATATCCCGCAATTGCTTCTGTCATTCAGCTACTTGAACCTGAACACCATTTGCACAGCCATGGCAAGTGAAGAAGAGTGGAATCGCCTCGCCACCTCTCGAAAATTTCTACGGGTGACCAAACCGGTGCGGGATCAATGAAGCACTCATTTCCTCCAACTCCCTTATCGTTGGAGCTTACCACTTATGACCGTTGGTGGTATTCTACATTGGTTGTTGTCGCAAACATTCTTTCTGATTCGAATCGATCAAATCGACCGGAATGGGCGGCCAACTTCTGATTCTCAGTCTGCATGTGGCTTCTCCAATCTCAGTTTCTTAGTCTTCATGGCTGTTGGTTTTCTCCTGTTGGGCGTTATTGGATTCATAGGCTGCAGAAAGATGCCGATGAACATGCTTGTTGCAGGATCATGTAGTCTTGCTATAAGCGCTGCATGCCATCCGGGAGTCGACGATATTGATCCACAGCTGCGAAAGATACAATGGGGAGTAATCAAAGCCGCCGAAGGAGAAGAAGCTGGGCATTGTTCGCTTTCCTCAGGACTAGTTGAGGAGCCGGAGTTTGGGAAAACTCACACCTGAGCACGCCTTATCAGCAAGGCCAACATAAAACCGGGAACGTTTAGAACATGTCGATCCCATAATTCGGGCCTTGTACGAACTCTTACGACTCGTGCACGAGGCTATATCCTGGACGTTGTAGGATCTTCTTCCCTTGCACGCCAAGGACCACGAGCGAGTACGTGCATATGTCCTACTAGACACCTAAGCATCACCGGGGTAGCTCAGTGGAGTTCGCTGAGATTTTAGGCGACCTAGATTTCATCCCCAGTCGAAACAAAACATCTCAACAACCATTGATGGCGACCTTCATTAATCAATCTAGCGGTGGGTCGCCCAAAATTTCTGACTATCAGCAGATGGTAGCCAACATCGCTAGAGGCGGTACTTGGGTATTCCCTCAACCGACCATTACTATCGCAGTCCTTGCTGACTCCTTGCGCCAGAAGACGACACTCTCCATCCAGCGCCAGCATGAGCTACGAAGCCTATGCATTTGGCGTCAAAGCAAGGGGAGCAGTGGTATGAGTGGACAGATTCTGGTCGGCAGCCAGGATATCACTGACGTTGTGAACGAGTCCGTAAGGCGTCGGCGTCAAGGGCGTTATGCCGTGCCAGACGGGACTAATTAACGATTCGGCGGATGTTACTTGGGGTTTTTGCCATATCAAGGTGGTTGACTAACAGAAGTGTACCGTGGTTGGTTTTGTCCCAACCCATCAACTGGGTGTGCACCACACAACCTCGAAAAGTTCTTGACTTTGATCTCTTTCTAAACCTCTTCTAGCCTCTCTTCACACTATATAATTTAAACAACCTTTGCACGTCATGTCCACAGATCACAAGTACGAGAACTTCTTCGCCGATTTGAAGTCGTAAGCCTGAAGATCCTCTTGCATGAAATATGCCCCAGGCTGCAAGTGCACTGACCAATACGGACTTTTCGAGAATGAAAAATCTCCTGACTTTACCATCACTTGCCGCGGTCGATTATGAAGAGTACACAAGATGATTGTGTGTGCCCAATCAGAAGTTCTGGATGCAGCGAGCCGATTCGGCAGGGTAAGTGCACCTTCCTTCTCTACTTCTCCACCTACCTAACGTCTCAGCAGGAGGCTGCGGAGGACAGTATCGACTTGTCTGAAGAAGAGCCAGACCTTATGGAGTACAGGCTTCGATGCATGTACCAAAGGGACTCTCGTCTCCTATCTGACGACGTTCCTGGCCCTTTTTGGGTACGTCGTCGATGGATTGAGGGCCGTCCGGGCCACAGTCAGCGACGCAAGAAGTATCTCTTTGAGACTCGAGTCTGGCGTACCAGCGCCTGTATAATGCCGATTGTCCGTGAATTTGATTGCAACACCACGCTAGTAAGTCGAGCGACTGTAGATCTACTACCGTTTTATGCTAACGGACAATTTCCTAGACCTCCGACGGAAAAGTCCTCGAGTTGCACTCGGAAAAGTTGAGTCATGAATTCATCGATAACTTAGGCTTATGGCACGCCGCGATATATACACGCCAGAGAGCCTCAGATTATTGGATGAATCACTGCCTCTATCCATCGGCACTGAGTATTTGGTTACCCATGCGCTGGTGTACGCTCTTGCCGACAAATACTTTGTCAAAGGCCTAAAATACGGTACTAGAGAAGTTCGAGAAATGCATGCGCAACTCTTTCGCCGGAAATTACTTTTACGACGCGGTCGGAGTTGTGTTCACCACCACATCAGACACAGATAAGGGCCTTCGCGACTTGGTTGTTGGGCGCATTATCGAGGAGAAGGAGAAGTACCACCTCAGCAACAACTCTGAGCTTGACGAGGCACTCAAGGAGATTCTGGACCTTATTTCGTGGGTGGTGCGAGCGAAAGTGAGCTTCGCCAGAATCAAGAAAGCGCATCGACGTCCGAACATCCCAGGATGCCATTCCGGCCTAAACAAAAAAGGTAGTATCTCTCAAAACATCGATGCTGCCTCGAACGACTCGAGTCAGTCCGCACGAGCAGACGCATAGACTGGGTGCAGGTGAAGGCATGTTCACGTGAACACGCGACGCGTCCGGGTTGACAAGTGCTCCTTCAAACATCAGCTCGACACGTCACTACAATCTTCTCCGGCTACAAACAACCCTCACTTCATCTTCTCGCCCTTCACACTACCTCACGCCACCTCGTCTTTTCTCAGTCATCCAAAACCCACCCAGCACTTCCCAAAGCCTAGCATGGCCCGTCAAAGCCTCAAGCTCTGCACAATATGCGACAACCTCGGCAAGATCCTCTGCAGTGGCTGCAAGTCGATTCACTGCTGCTCAACGGCGTGCCAGAAGGCCGACTGGCCCGTCCACAAGATCATTTGCAAGGACTACGCGCAGTTCGTCAACACTCGACCTGGCCAGGATCATCACAGCGCCATCTACTTCAGCCCCGACGAGGAGAAGCCGCGTTTTGTCTGGCTACGCCTAAATCCACGCTTCAGCTCGATTCGGAGATTTCCACCCCCATTGCTGATAAGATCGGAATGCCGCTCATCGTCCGCAAGTTCCCGCCCGCTATCGTCTGGCGTGACGATCGTCGTCCCTGCCGCATCAAGAATAGCAGAGCCCGTTTATTCAACCCGCCTCACCAGAGCATAAACACTGGCTCGTTGATCGTGGTTCGCAAAGACGGAAAGCCTCTACATCCGGTCCACATTCACGCGCTCTTCGGATACACAGTGACAGCGATGAAGCAGCCGTCCCACCCAGATAGCGCTAGCATCACGGCCGATATGCTGCTGTCAAGCCGCATCGATCAGATATCGAAAGAAGGATTCGAGAAATGGTATGCCAAGATGTGGCAGACTGGCCTGGTCAAGCGTGGTTTCGTTCCATCACCTTTCGAGATTACCGAAGATCTCGAGGATGACGCGACAAGCTTCAGCTTGAGGCATATTTAAATGCACGTCCCGTGCTTTGCGCAAATGAAGCTGAGGCGAATGCACGATGCGAAGACTGCATGAACAGGCGTCACTATCCCTTCTTCCCGCATCTCACCATTAGACAAACATCTTACCCCTGAAGCGCAGGTATCAAGCATCTTGTCTTCTATGTCGCGGCAGCTGTTATACGTCATGGCGTTTAGTTCACTTGACCAGCATTTAATCCAGCTATAGTAATGCCAAACCTGTATCTTTTGACAAGAACCATGCATAGGACTGTGGTGAAGAGCATACCTCAAAGAGATTCGCCACTGTAGCCCTGCGCAGACTTGAGGTTGCCTCATGCCAGGCAGCACATGATAACAGCAAGCGTGCCGCAGATAGTCAGTATGTAGCGAGAGATACACGCGATCTTGCAAGCATCATCTTGACGAGTCTCCGGGGCAGGAGCAAACACGAAGCTGCACTATGAGATCTGGCTGGTCTTCGAAAGGCTGTTTACATCCATCATCATCTACTTCGAGAGCTTTCCAGTATGAGCACTCCAAGTCCGCATCAGCTTTGCGTCATGCGAGAGAAAGTTGGGGCTTATCAATGCAGTAAATATCGCGTAATCCGTTACTGCTCCAGAAATTATCAGAAAAGCGACTTCAAGGTACACAAATTGGTCTGTGGGACGTGGGCGGCCGAGTTTTCTGATGTCCGTCGTCCTGCTTGCAGACTGAGTTCGAGGTATCTATATCTGCCTCGGTGAAGATAGCCCACATGTTGTGAGGCTTAAGACCTACAGCATCATGGGAGGAAACGGATCCCGCAGTTCGTCATTTGTCACAGTTTCATCCAACCTCTACCGGATATACGAGTCTACACGGATATCCTGGAAAGCGCCGTGCTGCATCGAGCACTTCTGAAACGGCTCAAAATCGGGATGATGTTGAAAGCGATCGGAGGGGAAATTTTCTCCGTAGGTCCGCCAAATCAAAGTCTGAAGAAGTTGAAGGAGTACCTAGCGGCTCCTATTAGAGGCCCTATCCCGGTCTTTGCAGAGAAGCGGGGTGGTTCTCCGTCGGACCTGATTGACGTTGACATGGAAGATTTTCGACACGCAAGAGACTTGAGGCATATCAGAAGAGCATTGAGAATCCCGGTTACGGCGTGCGGGCCAATTACCACGGCGACCAGAAAGTCTTCAACATGACCGCGTACGAGGGCGAGATATATCCAGCTGATTTACTTCCGCAGGACAATAAGAACCTACTCTAGGCACCGAAAAGAATCGGAATCCCTCTGTTCAATGAGAAGCTCACCGAGGATTCCAGCTGGCAAGGGAGAAATCTTGCGGATAAGCTAGCGAAGTACTGCAAGGCCTTTGCCTGGCTGGCATCGTCGTTTCTGCCACTGGTCGTTTCTGAGCCGGACATGCTGTATGAGATCGAGAAGCCTAAAGTGAAGGTGTACGATGAAGGTAGCACCTTCGCTTTTCGTCTGAACCGGAAGATGCCATACCCCACTCATCTGAAGGCGATAGCGAAATACTTCCGGGCGAAGTGGCAAGAGTACTTCAGAACGATATTGGATGCCCAGGAGTGCCAGACTCTCAAGATGAGTATCATATGCGAGTTACAGACTATCTCAAACGTCTCAGTGAGGAAAACTTCCTAGTCTGGTATGCTAAATGGTTTGTGAGGGAAAAGCTCGCTTATCCGAAGACCAAGGATATACCATCGCCGTATGAGGTGTGATGGCGCGCATCGAGCGCCACACCTACATCATATGAACGAGTGGTACTGACAAGCGCGAAGGTTAAGTAGAGTCAAATGGGAGGGTATCTGGTTCAGCACGGACTATGATGAGGTAGTGTCCTCAGTTTTTCATTCTCTACTTCGAGACATCAAGAACGAACAACTGTCCTCAACTTCTTCTGGCTGGTGAATAAGCCGTTCAACTCGGAATCTTCGCGACTGTCCTCGTACCTGTCATGGTGTTTCCTCGATCGCGGAGGATGTTCAGTGGAAAGTGAAAGCGTTCCGTTTGCTCCCATGCCTTTCCGTGATTGGATACGACAAACAAAGTCGCACCTCCCTCTAAAACTTTATATACGCTTGAAAGCCCTTCCAACACTCTCCTCCTTCAGTCCACCTGTTGGATACATCCACGACGCAATATGGCGAACGTTATCACGCACGAGGAGCTGTGCGTTATGTGTGACAGCGCAGCGACGAACACCTGCACTGGGTGCAAAGCAGCCCGCTACTGCTCCAAGGACTGTCAAAAGAGCTACTGGCCAGTCCACAAACTACTCTGCAAGACCTTCGATCCGACTTCGTCAATGCCAAACGACCCAGCCCATCTCACATCCGCGGTATCTACTTCGCCGAGAACGAAGCCAAACCTTGTCTCGTCTGGCTTCACGTCATCAACGACAACGGGGACTTTCGCGTCTATCTCTCAGTGCTCGGCGACAACACCAACTTCCACGTCGAGAAAGGCATCAAGGATAGCCAAGTACTGCACCGCCCACAGGCAAGATCATCATGACCGGCATGCGACTACGCGATCGTCCCGACGGAATGATCCAAGCGATCGGAAAGCCAAACAAGAGTCTTATGAAGATAGACGAGAAGCTTGGAAAGCAGATGATCGGTCCTGTCCTGGCATATGGACTGAAATTCGTCGACGAAGTACCTGTCCAGCCGCTGGACCTCGACCTCGCGGACTTCCGACACCTGGTGGATCACTTTAGGGTCCGACATGACATGGAATGGCGACAGCAACATGATTTGGTCGGCGGCAAACGTATTCAGGACGTGAGAGTCAATTGCAAGGGCGATCACAAAGTCTTTGGCTGGCCGGTGTTCGAGGTGACGACTCTGCCAGCCGACATCATCTTGGCGCACAACAAGAAAGATATCGTACACCCTGCACCCAAGTTAGTGGCTGGTGTGTGCAGTACATGCGAGAAATACACTAACTTCGTACCTCCACCTCTGCAGGAAGCTTGGCATACCTCTCGCTATTGCCAAGTACGGCCCTGCTCTCGCCTGGCGCGGTCGCCGATATGACGGCCAGCCTGCCAGCTCGAACTGGGCCTTCACCTGGCTAACCTCGAGCATGTTTCAGGCCGATGCGGCACCTACTCAAGCATATCTGGATAAGATAACTAGTCATGGCTCGATTTTCGTGACACGCGCCGATGGGAAGGACTTACATCCAGAGCATGTCAAGGCACTGATCGCGTATCTCACGAATGCAGGAGGTGAACACTTGGGCTCAGAGGAAGGCGTGAGCATGGGCGAGTACATGGAATTGCTATCGAAGGAGGACTTCGTTCAGGCTTGGGCGGATTGGAAGGAGGAGCATGCTGAGGCTGCGAATGTACCATCGCCGTACGCGTAGATGCGGGTACAAGCGGAGTGTAGATGCGGAGCAGAGGCTCATATGAAGACCTGGCTGTCTTCGAAGTATTTTGTGATGAGCAAGATTGAGAGACAAAAGTATCTGAGGCTATACAGGAGTCCGCAAGCCGCGTGTTTCCGCAACGGGGTACGGGTAGTGGTTTGGTAAGCGTCGCGCAGGGAATAATCCACGAGCCAATGATGGAGGATAGTAGCTGAATCTCGTGACACGAACCAGATCGAACATCTCAACGTTCACGTGTAATTTTGCCATCTGTATTGTGAAGAGCTTCGGCAGCCTCTAAGCCAAGACCCGGTATTCTGCACTATGTGCAATAAGCCGGGCGCGCTCCCTTGCGCTGGGTGTCACGACATCCGATGTTGCTCGAAAGCTTGCCAGAAGGTAGATTAGCCTCTTCACAAACTTCACTGCGCGACGCAAGGAGATCAGCAGCGGCGGCGAGGATCATGTTGAGGATGTACTGCTGAATTGCGTTGGTGACACTCTGGTCTCGCCCGAATACAAAGCTTGGACGATATCGATCAAGGCTCCTCGATCCCTCTGCAATGAGACAAGCGATGTTGATATCGATATTGGGGAGCTAGTTGGCATTCCACTGGTCGTCAAGAAAATTGCTCACTCACTGGCCTGGCGCGACCGAGAGACCTTCGACGGCAGGCCCAACCCACACAACCCAGCTGCCCTCATCACTGATGGGTAATGACATCAAGTTGGTTTTGAAGCCAGGTATGACGCTAGTTGAACACACACTAGCTATGAGGAAGTCAGCTCTGCTTGGGTCTTGGAACGTCGTCCGTAAAGATGGCAAGCCACTTACCGCAACTACGATTAAGGCGATGTCTTACATCCTCTACTCCAAGACTTTGGACCTCAGCAACGAGCAGCTGTCACAACCGGATCTGAAGGCTATTGTGTATGCGTCCATTTCGAAGAAGGAGTTCGATGAGTTCTACCCAGGCCATGCGGCCGCCGACTCCGTTGGTAAGACTCCTATGGTAAGACTCCTAGTCCTTGGGGTCCTTAGTCCCATTACGTAAGAGCTGAGCATTATTCTGGCATTGAGTCCCTTGTTTAGGATGGTGTAGAGGAGGTGCCAGGGAGTAGGACCGGTTTCTTTGCTAGACATGTAGAGCGTGAGGGGCTTTCGACTGAGCCAGTACATTACTGCGCGGGTGACTACCTCTTCAGGAACACTGGCGACTCGGCGATGGAGTCTATCAGGTGGCCTAGAACTCTGTGCGACGCCGCAAGCGAGGTCCCGATCGACGTTGCTGATCGCGTCGGCGTACCACTCGTGGTCAAGAAGGTCGCACCCTCCCTAGCTTGGCGTGATGGGAAGACGCTCTGCAGCTGCGACTTACTCTCGATCCCCGTAGCGACGATGCTGGGTCGTGCGGCATTCGACCCATCTTTACTGATGTTTGGTGTCCATCCAAGCCAGTGGAACAGCCGGCTCGACGAGCTCATGGATCGTACCGAGCTGGCTGGTACCTTGATTGCTGTTCGGAAGGATGGCGAGCCACTCATGCCATCTCTGCTGTTCTGCATTAGGGAGTACATTGTTGACAAGATCTGGCCCCTCAAGTACTCTTCTGCTCCGTCTGCGATGTGGAAGAAGCAAGTCTTGACCACGATGTCGAAGGACGACTTCCACGAGAAGTACGCGGCTTATCTTCTCAAACATCGAGAAGCCTCCCAGTAAAGGCTCGGGACGGCGTAGTCATGTGTGGAGATGGTCATCGCAAGTCAAGACCCGAGCTCTGACAGGAGCTTGGGCTTGCACGAAGAGCAGGGAGCTGGAAAGCTCGGGTCATGGAGCTGTTTCCCGGCAAAAGATGAATCCAAGGCGATGGCGGAGGTGTCTTTGGAAATGGTTATGTAACATTCACTGCAACTGCGATGATAGGCAGTGCAGAGGAAAGCGTCATCTCCCACGAGACCCCTACAGAATAGTGCCGTGCAAGATGTCCCTCGTGATCCCATCCTCTTCCTTGCCTCCGCCAGCCAGCCTCACAGCAATCTTCGGCTTATGCACGAGTGTCTGCAACACCACGCAGTATCGCTCCGTGAGCTTTCCAAGCTTCTCCACCTCCTCTTCCGTGACCTCACTCCCGTCTGGCTTCTCACCAAACTTGACCTGAAACTCCAGCCGTATGTCCGTCATGCCAACAGGGGCATTCCTGTCTACGCCCAATGTGCCCTTGAAGTCCAAATCTCCCTCCGCGTTGACAGTGCCTGATTTGATGGGTATGCCGAGTGCGGTCGCGACAGCTTTGAGCGTGACACCTGAGCAGGCTACGAGCGCGTCGAGCAGCATGTCGCCGGAGCACAGCTCGCCGGATATCTGGGGGTCGTCGCCGCCGGCCTTCTGGTGCAAACCTGCGATTCGTGATGCTTCTTTGACTGCAGGGCCGTCTAAGAGCTTGCATGTTATCGAGGAGTCGTCGAGCATGCCGGTAGATTTAAGCGTAACGATGGCGGAAGAGGGATCTGTTCGGTACCCATCTTTGATGGGCGCTTGCTTCTCGCGAAGGGCTTGGGCTGGTGCTGACATTGTTGATGAACCGACAAGGGTTGGCTATGGCGACAATTCTGTTAGAGAGGACCAATTGGTGCTCTGATGAGCTTGTATCACCACCACAAGTATTTGTACCACATTGTCAGCAGTTCCTGGATCACATTAGCTCATAGATGTGGTCCCTGGCTACCCCGCAAGCAAGGGAGGCTCCGCAGCTCCGTTGCTTGCCGTTCGAGCGAGCGACGGAAGAGGAAAGGTGTGGAAGCGCATGCTAGCGTTTTCCATGTGAGTACGTGTCGTACGACGATATTCCAGGGAGGCGCAGAAGAACGACGCGCTGTCCTCTTCTCTTCGCGTCCGTGTGTGGAGTGGGAGATGACGTTTGGAAACGAGATCGATCTGCACGACCCCTGCTCGGCTAGGCTTGCCCCATTCGGCACAGCCTTATCACATAGCTCATCCCTGCCACTCCTGTTGTGTTTCCTTCACCACCCCGTCGCGACTGGACGATCTCGATTTCCACCAAAGAACGATGAACCTGCGTGCTTCAAGTCGGGAAGAACATGAGAAATGCATGACTTTCCGTCGCGCTCAGATAAGCGGCCCCGGGACATACTCCGCCCGAGCAAGCCGCCTATCTGGCAAGTAGGTATGATATTTACCATATTCGGCGTGCTCGTTCGTCAATTTGGACATCGGCGCTAGACTGTCATGGCATTGCGGCTCGATCACCACGGAACATCGCACAGGACTCTTCGTATTGCTCAAATTGCCTTGTGCTCAAATCACCCTCAATTACAGCCTCAGCATCTGATCCGAATTCCCCACCATGGCTTCCATCAAGGACCTACCAACTGAGCTTCGGCTTCGAGTTGCATCTTTCCTGCCCTGCAAAGATCTGGCTGCGCTCGCGCGTACAGAGAAGGTGCACATCAAGATCGCTCGAGAGCATCTCTACGCAGCGCCGGTAATCGCTCAACCTGACCAAGGACATGGCCTCATGTCGCTTCTTCGTATATTATGCACACGCCCCCAACTTATCGATGGCTGCCGCTCGCTGTTTATCGCTGTCATAGATTGCTCAATACCGTTCGACCCACGTCTAACTCAGACGACACAGATGAGTGTCGTGAGTGCTGGGATGGCTCCGATGATAGTCTTTGGTGCCCCGACTATCAGTTGTCTCAAAAGTTCCTCTTGAAGCAGCTCGGCACGCAGAGCATGACAGACGACTCACAACCACACTTGATCGTCGGCATTTTGACCTGGTATACTGCCTCCCTGTATGGAGCTCTCATTGCCATACTACGAAACCTCGAACAGCTCACGCTGTCTTGCTTCAGCAAAGATTATAAGCAAAGACCTTTGCCGAGCAATTTCATCATCACACCCTTCCCTAGGTGCCTTTTTAGCAGTAGCTATGCCGCGATGGAGTGCATCACACATTGCTACCGGCGATGTCTGGTCCGGCGTCTGGCACTTTCCTTCTATACAACATCTGACAATCAGCCGCGGTTGTCAGATAGGCACGTCACTTGGTAACCGCCCCAAGGGCCCGCTGTATAGCTTAGATAGGCTTTTGACTCTACACCACCTGCAGGAGATCCGTGATCATCAAGGCGGATAGGATGTCCTCACCCCCTGTTACGAGTCGTCGCAATTGTCACTCCTGCGCTTCATCACTTCCGAGACACGACACATAAAGCTCCACATGCAAATGCAGATGTCAAACTCCGTTGGGTGCATGATCGACACGCGTGAGCTATTCACCAGCGTATTCGATATCTTGCACCAAGCAGCCCCTTCGTTAGAAACACTTGAGATCAAACCATCCGACGATGCTCGCCTATCCGGGAAAGACATACCTGTAAAATTGCCTTCACTACTAGATTTCAGTCAGCTCCGCAAGCTCACCATACCGTTCAGACCGAGCATCGACAACCTACTTATCATTCTTCCACCCATTCTTGAAGAGCTCACCCTTCTGCACCCTAGACTCTTGGACAAGACAGCCTTGGAGGGTATCATAGAGTACCGCGTTAGACAAAAGACTATCCGCTGGCTCGACATTTGCTGCTGCCGCGACGACACAGTGGCTCTAGCAGATGGGACACGGGAGATATTCGAGCCACATCAGATCTCAGTATACGTTTGAGCACTCACAGGCAATTTACTCATGAAGGGTATGCCTGCATATGTTGGGAAGGCTTCACCTCTCCGACTCATTGTGTACAAACTCACCCTTCCCCCGCGCGCCCATCACTCTATCGAGACCATAGATGGCTCTACAACGTTCAAGTTTCGTACTAAAGCTGGTACGAGTTCCGATAGGATCAGATCTGACTCTCCTACCGAGAGAGCATCGAGGGAAACGTTTATATAGCAAAGGCCCACGCCTAAAAATTGAATATGCTACAAATTCAACACTGTCCGTTCCGCAGTGCAACTATACATTTTGATTTACAAAGGAATGTATGCGAACGCACGGGGATGTCGAGGTAGCAGTAAGTATCCGTCGAGTGTGGGTCGTATTGCTGCAAATTCTAAGAGCCAGCGCTGCTGCTCTTATACTACAGAAGGCGCGCCCGCGGCAACGTTTGTGCGCCTCACCGTGACAAATTTTCACCACTTCAATACCCGAGCTATACTTCCTCCTCAAACTTTGCAAGGATGAATACATTCGTCCTTGCGTCGCCATCGTAGTCACTTGCAGAACGAAAACCTTCAGCTGGAAACTGAGTTGGACAACACGCTGTAGAATTCCGAGATCAAAGTATTATTCTTTACTCGTACATATGACATTGTAGATGCTCATAGCCAGAAGCATGCATAGGCCCAGTGTTGGTTCCCGAGATCATAGTAGTCAGATGGACATCTCTATGTCAGTAAATACTTGACAGCATAAATACAGCCAGGATATTCTAGAACCGTAGCTGGTAGTTTGAGTCTGACCCCGGCGCCAGAGTACATGTTTCCATTATACAGTCAAAGTTTCCTGGCGCAAGGACACAACAACAAATACGAGTCTCGCGAGGCGTGCTATGGAAAGTCTTGGCTATTGAATCGAACACCATTGGTTGGTACAGCATCAACTTCTCGAATATTGTCTCAGCTTGCGCATGGGAAGTTCATTACGCCGCTTTGAGGGAGGCATTCCAAATCCTTGAGGCTATTGATGACTCTAGCTAGAGTCTACAGTCAATGCCTCTCTCGAGATTCGACGCAAATGGCTTGTTCAGGACAAGAATACCAGGTATCTTCGATTGCAATGAATTAGCGTGAGCATTCGCTTGTCTCTTCCATCAGCCAAAAGACAACGGTAGTCGCAGTGCCTGGCCTAGCTTCGCAATCTGGACTATGCCAGTATGTGATATGTGTCGTCAGTGGGTCCACGAGTTAATCGATCTGCGGTCAGTTGTGGCGAGGTTGCGGGCATCCGGTGGGCCCGCTTGATCTACAGTGGCAGCCGGCGGAGAACGGCGGTGCTGCTTAGCAGGCTCAGGATTAGGCCAGATTCACCTGATGTTTAGTGGCATGGAAAGACGACGGAAGCTGACAGCGAATATTGTGAAATGCTCGTGTAGCCCAGGAAGGCAGTGCTGATAGTAGTCATGCGCACTCAAGTGTCCTGCGTGTGCGGCAAAACCTCCGTAGCGAGATCGATTCCGAATGCAACTGCAACGCCCGTCCCTTGCGTCTGTCTATCCACAGTGGGCCTCGATCGACGTAAGTGGGGTCGTTTTACATGATCAGTAATTCGCGAAGAAGGGGGTGTGCGGAAGCTTATCCACCGAAAGTCAGGAGGATTAGTCCACCACTCTGCCACGTTATTCGATGCATACAGCGTGGACACCTCTCCGGCCGGCGCGCTGCTGAAACTTTCGACAGTAGCGGTGATTGTGCCACATTAGCGATATGTAGAATGTCAGATAGCTGCGAACTCAGTCTAGGTGCCGCGTTGTCGTGCAGTGTTCCCACACTGCACGTCTGCAAGCATGAGTCGCTCTTTGATGCTGATCAAGTTGCATGTCGAGGATCAGAGCATGCAAGTTCGGGTTGTTTCGAAGTCCTCGGGACTTCCTTGTAGGTCTACACAGCGGACTGGGCAAGGTTTCCTGCACTCAGGTTGTTTCAGCAGCCATCGCACACGTGCAAGACCTTGCAGGCGGTTCAGGACCCTGAGAACTGATGAGTGTCACATTAATAATAGCGCGCACGTCAGACAGGGAGTGACGGACGGCGATAGCTGCAAGTGCTTGACCCTACTGACGCCGGCAGGCCAATTGACAAGTACGTGGGTGCTTTTGGTTGGCTCCTGGCTGAAAGGCTTCAGGCAAGCGGGCGTCATGGCGCACGTCTCTTCGACGTTAGAACAGATCGAATCGCCAGAAACTTCCACTTCGGATCTGCCAGTGTGGAGATTGGCGATTGTCGCATCCCGACTGTGCCGTGGGACGAGGTCGGGACGGGAAGTTTGAAGATCTTTGTGGCTGTGGAGCGCCAAGAGCTCGTAGCTAGGAGATCGATGTTCGCCTTCGCGTTTCTTATCACCGAGAGTCAAGAGCGACGAAACGCGTCAAGAGCGCTGCGGCTCGTAATATCTGAGGCTATTAGCTTTGTTTATATCCGGCCCGTTACCGAGAAGCTGGATTATGCCGATCGGAATATGGTCAATCTGCCCGTTCATGGCATGCAAAACTCAACTCGCTAGATTGGTATCGGTAGAAAGCTCTCGAAAGCATGCTTCCGTGAAGATCGAGGACTCCGCGGGCGCTTGAGAAGACACCATCTGGAATTGTTGCATTGAGTTTGCTGCCGCGGACCACGGATTTGTCACGCAGGAAAGATCCTCCCATGGTTGGGTTCAGTCGACTCGATCTGGTGCGAACGGGGGCTTGTGAATAACAGCCAACTGTGCTGCGCTCGAGATTGTTCATTTGCCATCGGGCAGGTCGACGCGATAGCGGACGGACTAGGCGTTCAGCCCAGGATGGGTCCGCCAACGACGTTGCGGTTGTTGGTGCGAATGCATTTCTAATGCACCAATCATGTGACGCGCTTGGTTTGAATGTTGGGAGAAAGCGCCGATTGGTGCTGGACAGTTGAGATTGAGCGTGAATCGGAAACGAACTTCGATTTCAGCATACAGACTGCAACGCCTCTGTTCGCGATCTTGAATCCGCGTCATAAATCGAGTTCAAAGGCTGCACTACATGCACCCTCACAATTTTAAAGCTTCAATCATCAAGCGTCGCCGCTACTGATACGCTCGCGAAGCGACAGATCAACGTCTGAACAGACCGCACTGTTAGCAGATGATCGAGTGCGTACAAGCTCCATTGCACGTCCAGGAAGATTCACCGCGCCCAAGCTTGAGACAGATAGTAAGAGACCTGAAGGGGAGTTTTACTGGGGAGTAAGGAAGGGGTTGAGAATGTCAGGCAAACACACATGGCATCCTTCCGAAGCTACGAGACCAAGGCGTTGCGATATCTTCAGGTGTACGCTTCGTGATAGTGCTTGTTCCATGGGAACTAGAACAAGGGTCGTTTCAGCCTTGTTTAAACTTTTGAATCGATATGTAATCGTGGAGCTGCTTTCGCGACAGAGTTCGAACTGACTCTTTGGAATTGACAAATTCGCAAGTCTGCATCGAAGCGTGGGAGTTTCTCAGACCTAGAAGCGAATCTAGATCGTCTCTACGACTCGAAGTTCCGGTCTCACGGCTGGAGATGTTGCAGAGAGCCGCATTGAGTCCAAGGAAAGCTCGAGTCTAGTAACCATGGCCACATATCGATTGCCGTACCGCGGGTTGGATGGATTGCGTGCACTTTGGCAAGGGTCCACATGTGGCAAGCGGCCATGCGCAGCAAGCATGCAACGAATTCTGCTTGCGGCTGCGGTGGACATTTCCAGATACCGGGTAACCAAGCTGCGGTGTAGCATGTACGATAGATCTAGCAGCGACGGAGTGAGCAGTCGCTGAACGCTTGATATCAATCAGTCAGTAGCTCGAGGTATGCGAGCACCCGTGTCTTGTACTACTTGAACAACGGAGCCCTCATCCACGTTGGGTTCCTTGCATGACCGACGTGCCCTCACAGGCGCACCTTAGCTATTTGTGTCTCATCCATTTGACGAGAATACGGAATTTTGAGGAGGCGGCTCGAGAACCCGTGTAAGAAGACCAAACGTGAGGCTTCGTTGAGTGTCACAGATGTGAGTGAGTTTTCGTCATCGTTTTCGTAGACTCAAAAGTAATTGTGGTTCTGTGCCCCAGGCCAGTGATTGCCTCGATCGACTTTGTGTCTTCAGACAGGTTCAGTTCACAACACTGCAGTGTGTGCGCAACGCACGTAGACCTAACAGCCAATGGAGCCAGTCTCGGATGTGAATGAGCAATCATCGGTATCATATCTGAGCTTGAACAATGACGTCGACGAGCAGATGGTTCTGCGAGAAAGCGGACGAAGTTCTCCCGTACAGGAGGCATAGCCGGCTACTTGCCAGGCAAGCGTTGAGTGTAGTGTCTGGGTCGGACTCAGTGATAGACCAAGGCCCGAAGTTGCCTCGAAACAGAGGGTGGCGCTCGTGGGTCGATTGTGGTACATGGGACAGAGCAGGTGCTGTGCCGAAGCTGTGTTCCAAGCAAGCATCGAGGACGAAAGACTTAACCTTGAACTACTTAGTGAGCGCATTCTTGAAGATGAACACAAGCAAGGAGCGGTCGCAATCGGGGTCTCTCGTTGGACGCTGCAGCAGTGCTTCTCTCGCAAAGACGTGCACAAAGTCCTGGCTGCGGCAATTGCAGCGCTGCTCAAGTGGACAGCGCAAGGCGTACCCTGGAGCCAATCTCTAGGCGTGGAGCGGTGGCGACGCCACAGTGGATTGGTAGCCCCTGCGCCATAGCGCGCAATAAGAGAGCTTGGCAGCACAGCAACGAACGGCCATTGTCTGAGAGAACACGGTGACGGGACGTCAGGCGGTCAACTGATGTCGTGCGACTGTGTACCCATTGGCGTGGTAGTATCGCAGCGTGTGCGAGAGCTGGAGATGTTTGGCGGGGTTGCAGGTTCCTCTTTGGAGGATTAATAGCATTTCAGTCCCGAGCGGAGGGTTCTCTGCTAAGACCAGGATCTGGCGGCACCGAAGATGTTTGACAGCAACTCATCCCGGCAACGCGATGGCGGGGCGTGCAGGCACACGAACTTGGAAGCGGTCAAGAGATGTCCTTACCAGACCCTCCGACAGCACGCACGGCTGGATGGCGCGCCGGACTCGCAGGCCGAGCAGCACCAGCACTTGTGCCAGTCCGGCAGGAGAGATGAGATGTGACGGCGGCCACGATCCACGGGCGGAGGCGCGACTCGACCCCGGGATCTCGACTCTCACGGCACGTGAGCTGGAAATTGAGGCTCTTGCGGTCGAAACGTGGTGTTGGCTGGGCGCGGGAGAGAGTTTCGTAGAATTGAGCGGCTGCAGCGGCGTGCAGCGTTTCTGTCGCGCACTCTGCGGCGTCGACGCGTCTCGTGGTGGAGACAACGCTGAGAAGGCGGCAGGGCCCGGGACGAGTGATGGCGGTGATGGCGGAGAGTCTGAGACGGCGTTGTTTGGTGGATCGGCCGGCTAGCGGGTATCAAGAATGGAATTAGCATGCCGGACAGGCGCGAGCCTCCATCGAGGAAGGCGCATCTATCCCTGCTGCCAATCATGGAAGCGCAGACGTCGCCGAAGATCCCCCAAACTGTCATCGACCTGTCACCCTCCAGAAAGGGGCTTAATTCTCCCGCTACACACGTCCACTTGCGCCCATTGCTCGCGAGAAGCCATCGTCACCAGCCGACGTTGCTCAGTGCTCGCAGAGGTACCTTGGTCGCTGTATTGCTGCATCTTCGGATGGGCCATGCCCTGCGAGAACCTCACGGCCCAGCGCAGTGAATTGTACCGTCTCCAGCATCCAGGCGGCATCCTCACGTCCGTTGTTTGAGAGATGCTTTGCGCGAGTCAACGCGGAGCGCAGGGTCTGCCATGCTCTGCGTGGTGCAAGGTACGGCCGAGTATCAAGGCCCGCTCGATACGGCGACGGACATCGTTGACCTTACTGCTATTCTTGTAACACCAAATGAACGCCTTCTCGCACTTGTCTAAACTCTCTTCTGCAGCGCTAGCCCCATCTCACGTCTCGACACAACAGCGAGCCTCCCGCTCCTTGATGCTGGGACGTCGTTGTTGCACAAAAGCACAACCCGCTCAGCCACCAGCCTGGTTCTGGTCGGCGGCAGCTGTCTGCCGGGCATGGTGCCCTTGGCTGGGGTCGCAGGCACGCCGTCAGCATGGCTCCAGTGTGCACGACATCTTGCTCTTGTCGGATTGCCCTCCGTGTTGGTGAAGGATACAGTTGGACACAGAGTCTCTCACGTTGCAAGCAACCTCCGAGCTCGCAGTCTCCTCCCCACAATACGCAGTACAACGACTGGTGGCCCGGGACGCCCGCCAGATGAGCGGTGATAACGAACCGTGCCACCGGGCTTCGCAGAGATCGTGCCACTCCAATGGCCTACAACCGGTGCAAATCGGGCATGCCAGATGCGTGAACATGTACTCTGTCATCCTGAACAATTACAGAACCAAGTCCGTGTACGCACCGGAACCAACAGCGAAGGCTCGTTCGTGGGGCAGGTTGTAACGACGTGCTGTTAGGCTGCCGAGGAGGAATTTCCTGTCCAGGACAGGCTTCAACCGAGGCCAGACGCGACACCACTACGACCAATCCAGCCCCTGCTTGGCTGTCGCCGTGATGGCACCTTGACAGGTTACGGCGGCGTTCCTGGTGTGGGTTGGCAGATGAGGTAATTGACGGCAGGACCAGTGAGGTGCAGGCGACCAAAAGGGCGAGAGACAGATGCGACCCCTGCTCGTTTCCGCGCCGGGTCAGAAGCACAAGCAGTAAGATCGACGTGCATCCATGTCCAAGTGGAGGAGACGGCGGCGATGCTGCACTGGCGCGCCCGGTCTGTGTAAGGTCCTGCAGGCCTGCAGCAGTTGGCGCGGGTTGAGCACCGGCTCGTGCCTCGAGTCTGCGGCGTAGTGGGATTCTCTTCTGTTTCTGCGGCGGGTCTCCATCCAGCCAGAGCCCGCGGTGTGCACGCTCGGAGAATATAGACTAAACTTTAACGCTCACCTGTCATGAGCGCAGGCGTCGTTGCAGCTAGCGCGCCTGTCTGTCCTCCGCTGGCAGCTGGCATCCCCTGGTGCAGCGCCTAGGGTGCAAGATCGCGCTGCATGGATGAAGTACGGCCCGTTGCAGTTCTGCTTTGCCTAGAAACGCCTCCTTCGCTGGTCTTGTTCTTTGCTTCTTAAACACCCTGTGCCCGTCATCACTACCCTAAATCTACTGGGCTAACCGCTGAGTGCTTGCGCCGGCTCGATCAAGAACTCTCAACAGCACCACATACCTTATTCTCGACTCCGAAATTCGACACTCCATTTCACAATACATTTTCAGTCACCGAGCATAGCGCTGGAGTCTACCGTGGTTCACTCGAGCGCATTCTCGAACCCCTCTCCCACGCAGTGCACGCTAAGCACATCGATTCCAGTCAGACTGTCAGTAACAGCACTCAGAACCCTGTGAGTATGGTCCGGTCCCAAACGACTTGAAATTTCTCTGCTTCCTACGTAACGGCTGTCTCTGTATGCCTGGAACCATCAAGTTCAACACTTCATCTCTGGGTCCCGATACTTCCATCACTTTGGTCGATGACGAGACCTACGCTCAAAGTGCATTCTTGGCTCACAACGCACAGTATATATAGGTCTGCGAAGTCGTGAAAATCATGGAGTACCTAACACTTCGTGATATTCCGCTTCGTCAGTACGATCCACTGCACTCACGGAGAATGGCTTCTCCACCACCTCCCGAGAGACAGCAGGCGGTTAGTATGAACGATGCGGTAAGTGATTCTCAATCGATTTCCCCCTCTACACTTGTACCTTCCCATTCTGCACCCGCACCTGCCGATACTACATCCGCACCTGCCAAATCTACACCACCTGTCGACTCAGCACCCGCACCTGTCGACTCTACACCTGCACCTGCCAGAGCTACACCCGCACGTCCCGACTATTCACACATCCCCAGGGGGAGCGTCGAGAGCCTGCTGGAGTCTCTCCCCAAGCCTAAGAAGCGCACCTATGCCGAAATTAGCATCACCAACAATATTATACCATTGTACCAGTTTTCCTGGGGATTTGAGCTCGTGCCTCGGAACATGAGCAATCCTCCTGCGGGCCTTCGACTTCCCTCGATTGACGAGGCACTTGAGAAACTGGCCCGCGTGGCTCGCGAGGAGCGAATCTGCCGTGACTGTGGACACGACCGCGATGTCACCACAGGAGACCAGAGACAACATCAGCATCAGCCCTCAGCATCTCACACCGACCGCACATCTTTCAACAGCGCTAATCTGATACCCTTACAGCTCCGTTCGCGGAATGATCTTCGTAGGACACCGCCTTTTCAACCAGGGGAGCGGGAAAAGCAACTGCCGTCATTCTCAGAGGTATGTGAGCAGCTCTTCGAACGTAGTGGCCGAGACTAATTCTTGCAAGTTTGTGGAAGCCACTGGCGCACACACGGAGCATACACCACCAAGGACACCGTCTCGGAGGAACGGCTCAACCACGCACTCCCCGCGCGAGCAACCACCATTTGAGGAAGTAGCTGGCCAAGATCCCAAGCGTAGACGTGTTGAGCAGCGGGTCGACAGTATGTTGGTGCATCCACACTATTCACATGCCACCGCACCTCTACCGGACGGTCCACGGCGTCAAAGCAGTTCTATGGAGCCCGCTCTCCACTCGCACAACTCATCCTATGCCGCTGGTTGTTCAAGGTCGTCGCAGCACCATCGATCTAGCTTGTCCTACCCGCCCCCGCACGTGCAAAATGGACACCAGTCTTCTCCTGGCGCCCAGGTCTATCCCGGATACCGGCCTTCTCCTGGACAACCTACCGCTCGAGACTATCCCACGTATGCTCCACCGCCGCCACACAGCACAGCGTACGATCATAGGCACAGCTACTATGAGCCACCGCCACCTGCGCATCCGGGTTACGGCTACGCGTCCCCAGCGCACTACGGCAGACCTTCATACCACGGCGGTCATTACCCAGGCTATGAGAGCGGCTACCCTGACATCCGATTCCAGCAGCACTTGGGCATGAACCCCGAGCATGGCAGGAAGAGACGAGGCAACCTACCAAAAGAGGCCACAAACATGATGAAGGGCTGGTTCGCCGAGCACCGGCATTCGCCTTACCCTTCAGAAGACCAGAAGATGGAGTTTTGCGAGCGGACGGGCTTGACCATAAGTCAGGTACGTTGTTGCACTTCATCAACCTCTATGGTTGACATTTTGGCGATTGCATTGTCGGTCTGTCAGTGTCATTGAACTCTAGTTTGCACGTTGCATGTTGCTGCCAGTGTCAGCAGTCATTTGGCTGTCTGCCATCAGCCTACCATTTCATAGCCATAATGCTAACTGCTGACAGGTCTCAAACTGGTTCATCAACGCTCGGCGCCGCGAACCGGAGAAGGAGAAGAAGGAGCGAGAAGCTAGAGAGAGGGCTGCTCGCGAAGCTGGCCGCGATTCAGACCAAGATGGTGCGGTCTAGACACCTCCACGATATTGCCCATCACGATGATCTCTCTCTAGCATCACAATCAGGCAATGTGCTGTGACTCCGCATCCCGGTCTGGTCGACGAGTGGAGACAATGCAGCATATCGTCATGGAGATCCCTTTTGAGAACTCCGTCCAGTCATTCGCCGGTAACTCGTACATAATGTCCTTTCCCTTCGTTGCATCTTTGGTGGGACAATAACAGGCTTTGATGCCTTCGGTTCTCTATCATTACCGGCGTTTTCCATTTCATGGTCATGGAAACCTATACCCTGGGGATTAGCACAGGCGTTACGGAAAAAGGCCTGAGCGGATATCGCGTCTTGTTGGACGCTCAAATTTTATTTCTTGGATAAGTTATTTTGCTTTGGCAATCTTATTAGAATCCACGCAATTTGTTGCGGCCTGCGACTCCATACGATTGTCGTTGTGATCTATCTATTCACTGACATATATAGACTAGTTCACACCTCCAGATCAGTAGAAAAAATCATCATGCCCGAATGTGAAAGTCTGCAACTCTACACTACTCCAATGACTAACACATCACGCAACACAATCAATCGACCTCCCAACAACCCCTCTTGAACCCAGCCACCAATAGGGAACTTTTCACCCACGACCATGGTGAAACACACCAGTCCGCCTTAGCGCAACCACCCAATCCCTTAAAATCCAGACCACCGCGCACCACACTATCGAATCCCCAAAACGCAAAACCACACTTCCCAAACTGACCTCCCAGCCTTGCATTCGCCAAGCTCTTCCCTTCCCGTCGTAGTTCTGGCGCAACATTAAGATCACCACGGATATTAAACTCTGAATCTATTTTGACGCACCGCAGGCACAGAGCCGGTGTTTCACCTGCCAAACTTTAACTTCAGGGTGATACATATGCACGGCGGGAAGCGGTGCGCTCGCAAGCAACGGTATGCAAGCATGTAATGTTCACGGCTGTGACGCTTGTTCGCGACAAGACGTGACGTGAATTACACTTGTTGCTGTGCGGAGCGGAGAGGATGAGATAGCAGAGTGGAGATGTTTGGCACGGCACGTCGGACCCATCGGTGCGAAACTTGCAGCGGGCATGGCATCCGCCTCTCTCGCAGGTCCGCGGCATACAACACGTCTGGGCAAGCAGGTGAAGCTCCGCGCACGCTTTGCCCAGTCCGCCTTGTCTCGAGCCCTGAAGAAAGGCGCATGTTCCCGCCCGGGGTCGAAACATGCTGGGCGGGTGGGCGGTCCAGGTTGGAGATTTTGAGACGAGCGATAGACGTCAGATTTACACCCTTGCTAGCGATCTGATCTTCGTCCGGGATAAGAGAACGAAATGAGACATGGGACACAGGTCAGTGCGCGTTTGGCAGGAGCGGTAGCGAGACGAGACGAGAGGAGAGAATGGTCCGAGCGGTGAGGCTGGGGATAGCATGTTGGGGCATGACAGGGGAGGCATGGAGAAAGGAAGGTGTCTCGAAACGAATGTGTTTCAAGGCGAGAGGATGGTAGTGTGGGATTTGTTCGCTGCAATTACTGCTTTTTGACGAGGACGGGGATGATGAGTTGGCATGAGAGGATGGTTGTTTGTTTGTTTGTTTGTTAGAAAACATGCAAAAAAAATCCAAACACGTATGTGCTAACGTCTACGTCCAAGGTCGTCCGGATACGGCGCAAGTCCAGACCACACGATCTTCAGTTGCACACTGCATCACATCACCCGAACCACCTTCCGCAAGCATCTCCGCAATCTATCATCGCCGAAATCACGTTCACCATCCCCACCGGGACCTCCCGCACCAAACATATACGCATACGCAGTCCCATAAATAGTACCACGAAAGTCGCGACCGCTGCGATGCGAGATCATGATCATCACACATAAGAGCTACCCGAAGAATATTTTTGTCCGCGACGCAAGTGCGGTAAAAAGCAATGTGTTTCCGGGACTTGCGATAGGCGAGGCGAGGATCTCCCGGCGTGACATTTGTGCGGTTCGGGTACGTGCCGACGCCGTTCGAGTACTAGATTCAGATATGTGGTGATCGACGGTGCCTAGAAGTGGTAAAGTTTGGTTGTGTGATGAGTTTTCGAAGTTGTATTTGGGAGGCCGGTATGCGAATTATCATCATCATCATCATCATCATGCGGCTCCTGCCTTGGATATGCGAGCTCTGTGTATGGAAGAAGCACGAAGGCAGTTGTCATGTTGGCATTGTTAAGTGGTCGTTCGCAGGTGTGCGAATCGGAATGTGTATCTGTTCAATTGGGAGTCACTTCTCAACATGAACAGCACTTGTTGACGAGGAAGGAACTGCCTCTTTCAATACGCGATTCGGCCTCTCAGGCAGAGTCAAAGATCAGGTTGACTCCACAGGATTGCCAAGCTCTTCCACGTCATGATAACCGAGGAGGTGTTTTTCTATCACTACAACACTGTGGCAGGACCGCGGAACCGATTTGAGCAAATCGATGCTACCTAGAAGTCTGGTGTGGGTCCTGACCTCGCAGGTATTGACCATAATTAGACTCAACTTGCGTCTGAGCAAGGCGGCTGTGACTAATCATTGACGACACTAAGCTGCACCCATAGTGTACCGCTGCGGAACCAGCCGCTCTGAACGGGGTGGCGACGACATCGGCGGTGAAGATGGGTTGGCGATAGTCGTTGGGCCATCGATCGTTGACCCGCCACATGGTAGGGCTTATGTATATGCGCGAGCGGTCGTCCAGGCGTACCAGATTTGGGGCGTCGGCGGCGATTGGAGGATCGCATCGATCGTTGGTCTGAACGGTGGGACTGGTAATGACCCGGTTGGTGGAGCCAACGTCTTGTGTAACCATGGTTGACCTCACCTCTTGATTTTTGAACGCTCCAAAATTCATACTGCGCATTATGACGTCTTGCAGAAATGCGCGCATATCGATTGAACATGATTCTGACGCTATCCATCTATCGCAAACACGTAACAATGCTCTGATCATTTCGAGTCTGAGCGGTGAGTATGCAGCTAGATATGTGGTGGCAACGGTATGCAAGGAACATGCTAGACCTCGTGGCCTGCCGAGTATAGATATGTACGTACGAGGGTATCATGCCAACGCCGAAATAATGCAAGGTATGCGAACAACATCATCTACTTCTTCTTCTTCCTTCCAACAAGGCCAGCCGTGCACCAGGATTGTCACGCTGGTACTTCTTTGCCATGTCGTACACCACTTCTCCCCATCTAAATTCTCCGCTGCGACTCCGCTGCTTGCACGGACTGTGTTTCAGCGGGAGTAGCCAATCCACAAATGATTTGCCCATTGTGTCTTTCCACCCTTGCATCATTGTTGTTGACCAAGGGTGCTGGAAGGGCTTGGTCTGCATCACAACGAATGAGAGACCACCGCTTCGTTGTATGATGCGTAATACAGGCCAATCGTCGTCAGCCTCCTGATCTTTTGGTCTGCCTTCGGAGGAAGTGGGAGGTGATGGCGGGGATTGCAGTTCCGGCTCGTGAGGCATCCTGGTGATTAGGAAGGCGATATTGGACACACCGCCTCTTTGTATTGCTTCCACTGACGTGTAGTTGATGCAAAGGTTATATCCTGTCATGCAAGACATAGTAAAAGTGAAGATGCAAAACAAGACGCCCAGAACAAGAGCCCCTATCCATATTCCGGGACGCATACCAGTCTGCAATGAGTCAGCTTCTCCTACGTGCTACGAAGAGAACATCCTGTGCTTACCTTCGATACGCGGTCAGCCAGAAATATCGCAACCACAATCCATACGAATGTTGTGTACAGAGCCGTGTAAGACACGAATTGCATGAAGTACTTGTGCGTAGTCTCGCCGATGATGCCACCTGCCCAAGGACAGAAATGGTCCATTTTGCGCACACAGCGACCTAATTCCTTGCAGTGGTGTGTCCTGTCCGGCTTGAAAATGCAACACTTCTCGCAGTAGAGTGGGAGGCCTTCATAGTCGCAAATGTAGGCGTCGTACTGCTCCATTGGTCGCGAATCTGCATCCTGCTTCTCGCGCGTCGATTCAGCGGGCACAAGGAGGTCTGGCTTCGCCCATATAACTTGGAGTAATCGGAGGAATGGGACCAGAAGGCAGAAGAGGGAGATCGCATAAATGGCGAGTATCGCGATGCCGCTAGGCCGTCGAGACTGGACGTTGAAACTTTGCTGAAGCTCACTAGAAGGTCTGATGAGGTACTGAATACATATCGAATAGCAAACTACCCAGGTAACGAAGCCCAATGCGCCGAGTTCAAGCACCGGCATCACGACTGCGGTCGCCATCCCCAGTCTCTGCTCCAAAGGGGTCGTGTTATCGCGCGCTTCAGGCTTCTGGGAGCCCACGACGAAGGGCGCCATGGTGTCAGGGTATAACGCGAGCAGCGCCGCGACGTGAGGGTGGGAGACGTGCTGGCGAGAGAGATGGTTGGTGTCGCAGCTCTGGTCATCAATCGCGATCGCGCCAAGCCTTGGCAACGCGCTAGTTCGGATTGGATTTCGTGCAACGTCATCCAACGCTCCCACCAACATGAGATGATTGGCAACAACTTAGACTCTATCTCATGTATTGCCATACTGGAAATTTGATTTCCTCAAATCTTCGACCAGCCTCAGGAGCCTCCAGTTTGAAGTACCTCCATAGTTTTCCATGCCAATTGCTGACATGATCGAGCCAAGACTGTGTATCACACCACTGACTCGTGGATATGCATTGTACCCCGCAACCCACAAGACCTACCTCCTCAGCCTTGTGCTATTGTTTGCTTTCTTCTCACTGTCTCTCATATCGCGATGGCAACCGAGAAGTAACTTCTTTCCGGCGACATTCCCATTTTTCACGCGCCGTCTTACGACTGCACCCGCTTGTGTCTGCCACGAGTGAAGCGCTATCACAGAGCTAGACCCGACTGTGTTGACCGGGACGTCCTTCAGCCTTGTCCGAAAGTCTATTGTGGAGGCTTTGATGATCACGCATCGCCGAAAATGGACGCCCATCGACATTTTGGCCCCTTCAAATCACAGGCGGTCTGTGTGATGGCTTCATGACTGGCTCGGTACTGCCTCTGCTTATACGTGTACAGACGCCATAAGGTAAAAAGGGCACCCGAGTACGATCAGGACCGATGCAATGGTCTTATGAGGCTCTTCGACGTGGTTATAAAGTGCTGCGGTTGCCGGGCAGTGTTGAGCTAAAGACTGGCGAGCCTCCACCGTGGTTTGCACACGGGCGGTGCAAGGGCTCGAGGTAGCCTTGCGGCTCTGCTTTGGATGTTTGTGTCTGCCTGGGGCTCAATGCCTGTTCGATCAGCGCTTGTAAGTAAGCAATTCTTCTACTACGAATACGCTTCTGACCACAAGCAGTTCCGTCACCAGTTTCTCACGAGTCAGGATATGTGACAAGGGCCGGTAAGTACGATAGACTATGAGGTAAGGAGGCAGGCG
Source organism: Setomelanomma holmii (assembly GCA_010015745.1). Lineage (NCBI taxonomy): Eukaryota > Fungi > Ascomycota > Dothideomycetes > Pleosporales > Phaeosphaeriaceae > Setomelanomma > Setomelanomma holmii. The sequence continues at coordinate 123,856 of ML978204.1, forward strand.
AAGCCAATGCTAAATGAGTCAGAGCAGCCCTGGTGCCGTTAGCTAACCCTGGCGACGGTCATGACTGGCCTAGATGTACTTTAGCCATTACTGAAGTAACCCAGTCCAGTTGTATCAAGCCTTCCCCACCGACAGGCATCCTTCTATTGACGTCCACTCATCCAGCTTTTCTACCACCGCACGTTGATGAGGCTCCGCAATGGCGGTGTCACGGTCTGGAAAGGCCGCTGCTGCGGCAATCTGGCAAGTCGAAGCGACCCCTGACACCCTTCATTGTCGCACCAGGTTCAGTGGCCACCAGCAGCGGCTGAGGAAGAGGATTGCACTGACCGAATGTTCCGTGCGTTCAGCGCCCGGCCCAACAAAATCACAATGTGTGTCTCCAGCGTCGAGTCCGTACCTACAACCTTGGGGATCTGCTTTACGCGTCTTGTTCGCTCTTCCCACGATCCATGGCCTTGGTCACCACGACACATGGCCTGAGAAGGAGTATATCATGGCTGATTGCCCAGATGTGCAAGAATTATGAGGCTACCGATGACCGGCTGCTCTCGCATGCGAACAAGACATCATGGCACTACGCCTTGTTCAGACCTGCGGGCCGTCTTTCGAGGCAACTCAGGCTTTGGGCATTTGACTCACACTCAGCTACCATTACACCAGATACACGAATGTGCGCATACTGCTTCGCCATACATTTTGCCTGAGCTTAACCGGAATTGCGTCGCAAGGCACTTCACCTATCACGTCCTCACGGTCAGCTGTCTCACAGAGAAGGACCTGTCCTAGCTTACCGGTGTTACCACATCAGACCCAACGACAGCCTTTAGTATGTGCATCGTTTCTATCAACATGCGTCACGGCCACCAAGCGCACACTTTCATGATCACGAATGCTGTCTTTGTCTGGGGTGGCTTGGGCTACGGCGATGATCTCGTCCCTCAGATGTATCTCCGCCCTTTCACTGGCCGCTTTCATGTCTCCCTCCGGTGTTTGATGCCCAATCGCTGCTACCTCTCGAATCTGCGCCATGGTCATGTCTTAAACTCCCTCTGTGAGGCATTTCGGCTTTGATACCTGGCGTGGATGGGCAGTGCCAAACAGAGAACTGCACGCGCGGTGCAGGTACTACTGAGTATAAATCGCTTCGAGGAAGCTAGCTTTCCTATCATCACAGCTTCCAACTCGAGGACTTCTGCATAAACTCACCATATTCTCACATTCTGATTCAGCAGTGTTTCGCTCATCAGTACATCCAATACTTCCTTATTCTTCATGGCGGTTCTATCTAAGTTATCCCGCTTTCAGAGACTCTCCATGATCCAGTCAGCTCTGTTGCTGACACAGAACGAACGGACGGAACACGTGCAAGGCTTCGACCACCTTGAACACCACCCAATGCTCGCACCTCCACCGATAGCTACTCTCCCACCTACCGATGGAAATGTATTCTCGATCGATCATTCTCATTGTTACGGCACCACTTTAAGCACTATTCGTACCGAAGCGGGCGCAGTGTTTGGACCATACGACAGCCATGAACAGCCACGTGCTCGTGGGCCTAAGAAGCCTGAGACTGTCGTCTGGTTCTGTAAGCAAGCACCAATACACTGAGTACATGCGGGACATAGACTGACATCGTATACCAAACCTCAGGCTCAGAATGCGGCGATGGACCTATTCTCGACTGGCAGACCGCCTGCCCTCAGTGCTATCATCAGAGGTGCGGCTCTTGCAAAGAAGAATACGCATCCTGAACCGTGCTTCAACCCGTGGATTCAGCAGAACGCAAAGTCTGGCCCTGCAGCCACGTCGAGTTCCCGAGAAGCTATACAAGCAGAGTCGATGCGCAAAGTCTTTCGGTACAAAGCTTGAATGGTTCTGTCGCACGTCGTGTACTCTCTGGCCATAACCACAACCCAGGGCTAGTCCGACGACTTGTGTCGACACCATCAGTCGCGGCAGCTGCGAGTATGGGCTTCGCTTAGCATTTCTGTTACACTGACCGGAGCTTAATGTTTCCGTCCCGCGTTCCTCCCTTCTTCTTGTGGCCTGTGCTGATTATTTGGTCTTGTGGACTTTACTCGTTCATTATTTAACCTAGATCGGCTGCGCCGATACCCCTTCAACGTGGCACATTTGTGCGCATGATGGATATCATCCTAGCATCCCAGTAAAGCATTATTGTCGTTGCTGATGTTTGCGAGATACCCCATGCTGTCTGCCCAGAGTAGACAAGTCTTTCCAAGTAGATAAGATATTTCACTTTCAATTTTCATTCTCTAAACCAAACCTGCAACTGCTCCATCAGGAAATCTTTAATTGCCAGTCATATCAAGTCGTTCAAAGCTTCAGAGAAGTCACCATGAGTCTTTTGTCATAATCCAGATTCTCGCTTTCAATTACACCGCCTCGCCAATTTTGCTGGCCTTGCACTCTCCTGAAGATCGTAGGCAGCCCTGTCGGTATTGTTCTCCGCAGTCAAGGCCACCTCGTGGAGAGATGCAGGAACACGAAACATAGAGCACACGAAACGACCATCTTGCATGGAAGGGTCTGAAGGTGGTGTGTTGGTGCACCAGGTTTCCATGCACGTTTGCTCGATACGCCCACCACCGGGCTTCTCTCGAAGGGCCTTATTGCGTCAGTACGACAAAGGCTGCCTGGAGAGGGCGAATCGAGGTCCTTCAAATTGGCCCCACTTCGAAACTAGGCAAAAAAGAAGGCAAAACTGCCTGAGGGACTGCATCAATCCCGCCCGATGAACTAGGAGACAAGGCGAAAACGCTAGACCATATTGGGTCATCCATGAACGAAGTGTGCAACGACCGGCCTCAAGTGCATCTATGCCTCAGTCATCAAGGTATGGAAGAGACAATGACTGCGCCACACCCCTTGAATAATAGTCCAGTGGACGAAACTCGACATCGATCCGGTGATTTCTAGCTTCGTTCTAGCAGCCCAACGAAATCAACATGCGAGTCCTTCCGGATCCACCATGGTCCCACGAACGCTACGCATACGAGCGATACAGTCATAACAGAGCTTAGATGAGAGATCAAGAGGCATTCAACGTGGTGAAGGGGCCTCTGTGGGGCGCTGCGGTCCGGCAGACATGGCGAAATGAAGCGGTTTTCGTATGGAAGTGTGCAGAGCATGGGCAACGTGACGTAGGGCGAAGGGGCACACTGTGGCTGAGGAGACGCTGATGAGGCATAGAGCCGGAGAAGGACACTACACGTGAGAAGTCCATCACTCTGGAAGTCCACCAAGCCATGGTTCAAAAGCGAAGCGGCCGCACTCAAAAGACCATCATCTGCTTCCGCTCGACCACTAGTCACTCAAAGTTACCACTAGTTACATATCCTCCTCATATATCGTATCTGCAGTTGCTCCCTTTTTCACCCACGCGACTTCTTCAACACCAAACAGTGGTCCACCGCCGACAGGGTCCAATAACATGTCCTCCTGGTTTTGCTGTGAGTTTTTGTCATCCACAAGAAGAACCCATTGAAACTAACGTTCATATCAGGTGCTTGTGGGGATGGCGGTCACAGCTCCGCACTCGTTGACGACTGCCCCTCGTGTGGCCATCGTCACTGTAGTGGGTGCTCAGTAGAAGACCACGGCTACTCCAGACCCGTTCAAGCCTGTAACGCATCGCCGATCGTCTCCGACAACACCTACCACTTTCACACTGCTCCTTCCAAGGCTTCGTTATCCATCGCTACTGCCGCTGCCGCCGCACCGACTAGCTGTTTTGACACAGTAACGGGCTTGTTAAAAGTTAGACCATCGCGTCCTCACGGACACGACCACGGACAACCCACAGATGGTCCAGAATATGAGGCATGGACATGCTGCAAGTGTGGCTACTATAACAGTGTTGAGTACGATGCCGGTTGCTCTCACTGCCACGATCACTGGAAGTCAGACTGCTGTGACGTGTGGACGGGTTGAAAGGAGGTAGGATTAGAAGAACACTATGGGTAGATTGTTATAAGGGTATGCAATCACCCTTCGAACCTGATGACAATCAATACTGACTGAAGTAGGTGGTTCAACCTTCGCGGCGTTCCGGTCTTGCTTCATGGTTGACTTTTAGCGGGTTAGAGGACTTCCTTCGCGATACCCCGTTCGTTAGGGCCAATTGTTGCTTCTCCTTAGCTTAGCACTTTCCCATCTCCTTTCGTACATGTCATCACGGCGCTTATACCCCTCACCCGTTAGCCATTCCAACCCCATTCCCTTGTTCGATCATGCTCCCACTGGCTTACATGTTCATGGCCTGGCCAGCCTTGGGGATATCTCTTGTCTTTCATGTCGTCAAGCATAGCGTTAGCGTCCCAAGCGTTCAAGCGTTGCATAGCATTAGGTATCCCGGTGCATCGAGAGCCCTCATGGCTGAGCGGTGCATACGTCTCACACAGTCTGGTATTAGCGTGGCGTTGGTAGAGTACTCGAATTGACATTATCTGATATTGCTACACTCAATATGCACGTTGACTATGCAGATTCGAGCAGTCTCACCTGTCTCTCCCTGCCGGCCGTGACGTCGACACTTGCACACTGTGCCGCAATGCGGCTCCAAAGTATGGGCCCAGTGACCATATCTTGAGTCAGATCCATGTTGATGCCCATCGTACGATTCCCATCTGCCCAAAGACAGTCGTGTAGTCATGGAGGCGAAGCATCGTGGCGGCCAGCTTCAGGCTCCTTCGACGCCACTTTGGAACGCCCGGTGGTGTGCCAGGGCGCTTTTGTGGCCAGCGCCCCTGCTTGAGGCGGCTGTCTAGATACGCGATGCAAGACCTCACCACTCCCACGTTGTGGCGAACGTGCGGGATTGCGCCTCTTCCGCCTTTGCATCTCGGTCTGAGACCTGGCTGATGATTTTTACGTTGTTCTTCATACTTGCAATCTCGTGAAAGCGCTGGTATCAAGCTCCAAGGCGTCATGCGCAGCAGAAGGACGACAGGCGCTTTTGCTTACTTATCTTTGTGGTGGATTGACCGCTCTTCTCCAGCTGTAGGCAACAGCGCGCAGTTGTGCGAAGCTAACGACACAGCCATGTCGTTAGCAAGAGTGTGCCCTTTCGCGTAGCCTCCACATCCGAGACTGTACCGGTGCCCGTTGGCAGAGCGAGTAGAGTTGTGTTGATGTCATATTAAGCTTCATTTTTCCGCGCGGCTATGCCCTTTCGCCCTCCCGCGCTCCAGGGCTCTCATGGCTGACGATGCAGGCCTTATACCCCTGGACCCTGACCGCGTACGACAGCTTCTTTCGTCGATGGATTACATGGGTCTGATGTTGTGATGCTTTAGTGGGTGTCTTGCAACTATGTCACGTTCGTCCGCTTAAGGACGATAAATTGGTGCCTGGGAGGACAACATGACGACCCTAGTCGGCCACAGCCTCACAAAATCAGATGGTCTAGCGACCAAGCGATGACTAATTCGGAATACAGTTTGGGATTCGCATTCGATGCGATGTGAATAAATGATTCGGGATAAATGTTCGATGAAAGGGATGGTGGTGGACTTGGCCAAGGGAAGAGAAGCGGCGATAACGTTGGCCGTCGGGCTTCCAGTCAAGCAGAGTCACCCCGCCAACGCTCGTTCTAGACTTTCCAAGCCTTTGAGTCTCTCGTCTCACGTTCTGCCGAGAAACCATCAGCATGGTACGATCGCTGTGAACATTCGCACAGCAGCGCACATGGCACGACATCAAATTTCCGTACTGGCAGGTCGGATTTGCTCGCTCTTGCACCGCATTCCGACGACATGCAGAGTCAGTGATCTGCTACACCATTAGTCCTTCAATCATCAGCAACCTGGCTACGTCGACCAAGGACTCCGTATTGCTGGGCTATACGGCCCGGTTCCGACAACAATGTAAGCAACTTTGGCACTCGTCAGCCAACTCCGGTAGATAACGCAGCGCGGGGTTTTCCGTGCCGCTGGGTCGTGTCATTTCGTGCTGCGAGAAGCGGCAGTCCGCGGACTCTTCAAGCCATGTTCCCAGCCTGCACCACTTTTAATGCAGACAATCATCAATTGTTTACAGTTAAGCCATCGACCCGGTTCTCGGAAACGAGCTAGATGGCTGCAACGGTTTCGAGGCAGTCAACTTCACAGCATCAGCCCCGGCAGCTGTACTGTTACGTTGCGCAGCCAACCCTGTATTCCGACCACTATCCCAATCGCGAGAACACGCCAGAAGGTCTTGTGTCTATCGCTCTTACGCGATCTAGTCACCGTACTTTGAACACTAATAATGATGCGGTGAAGGGCGTCGTGCTGGTGCAAACGAAGATCAAAGCGCAGCGGGTGTCAATCAAGTTCATCGGACGCACGACCTGCCAGGTTATCAATGAGCGGAATCCGGGAAGTCATCATGTCGCGACAAGCGATCTCTTTCGTCACGAGAAGACTCTTCAGCTGCGAGCCACGCCAAGTGCCACCTGCCCGGCCGGGCGCGAAGAATATCCCTTCGAATTCAGATTTCCCGAGTTGGTGGAATTGGATCCGAAATTGCGAAATGACGTGTCTTTCAAGCCAGACGAAGTGTTTGAGCATGAGAAAGGTCACCCACTGCCACCCTCACTTTGGTGGAACGAGAACACAATTCGCAGCGAGTACTTTTTGGAAGCGGATTTCATCACAGAACACCGGTCTTTCACGCTGAATCCGGTTGCTATCCATCAACTACGCTTCAACCCGTCAGTACCAGAAATAGGTCTACAGGGACAGACAGCTCTGCTTCCCGCGCCACCCATTCGCTTCGAAAGGAGATCAAGACCCTCGACCCCAGAACCTAGCCGAGGACAGCGCGGCCCGCTGAAGAGGCTTAAGAGTAATTTAAAGGGCGAGAAGTCTGATGAGCCGTCTTCAGCATCGTTACTTGTTCTTAGCGTACCGTCTCAGTATCGTGTTAGCGCGGCGACTACCCTCAAGCTTTCGTTTCAGGCTACACTCAGCGATGGCCTGACGCGGCCTGAACCAGTCTATCTGCGCGGCATCCGAGCACAAGCATCCGCGCACATCAGCTACCGGATACCAACATCATCAGCATCGAATGATGAGCTACGAAAAGAAAGTACTGTGAAATTCGACCTGTTCAATCGTCGCTATGGCAAACCTGGCCTGGAGATCACCAACAATACCTTTATCGAAACCTGTAACATCAACTCCATCGTTCCACCGACGTTCAGGACATATGGAGTTGCAGTGAAGTATGATGTGCGCTATGATCTATTGCTAGACTGCGCCGGCAAGGAGTCGGAGCACGAAGTCGAGATGAAAGACATTATCGTTGCTCCGATGACAAGAGAGGGTGGGCACCTGGGACCGCCTGAGACTCCGCCTCCACGTGGCTCAATGGACAGCGCGTCGCCATCCAATGGCTGGTATGGGCATTTGAGATCAAGATCTGTAAGCGTTTGGAGGCCCGACTCACCGCCTCCGGAATATTCTCATGACTAGTGTTGCAGTATTCGAGCTGGGAACTAGACGCGTTCGAGGGACGAGGTGGCCATTGAAAGGCATGATTCAACGCAGTGCATTATTCAACTTGCGCTGATCAAGTCTTGGTGACTATTGCGTCTTTCGACTACTTATACCTTCGATAATCAGCTTCGTTAAGTCTAGTGACGCTAAATGCTATGAGGTTAATCCCAAATTGGAAATCATAGCTAGCGCGTCAACTAGCTTACTGTGCCCCACCCAGTCCCGGTGTTGACGGCTTGTGGAACGCCTTAATGACCTACCCAATTCTCAATCTTCGACCGAAAACTCCATCCTGAACCCTCTTACCGTTCGAGAGACATGGCCCCTCGAACCAAGTCCTGCACAACATGCCGCAAGAAACGCATCAAATGTGACGCCACTCTACCCCACTGCCTAATGTGCATTAAGTATGGACGGCTCTGCCCGGGTGTCGACGATGGACCTTTGATCGTGGACATGACCAATAAGGCTCAGCATGGAATGCAAAAGCGCGAAAAGAAACTTTTTTCGGGATCCGAGACGATGTTTGAGGTCCAAGCATGGCCGAAACAATCATCCATCAATCGAATATCGGATCGGTCCGTCATCACCGAAGCATTCTACGCACGCTTTCTGACATACTTCACTTCCGAAGGCGATGGAAAGGATATTCGCAACCGAGCATCATGGTTTCACCGCCTGCCCTACTTCGCCGTCGATGGCACAAACGAAGCGCTTACGCTCGCTGTTGAATCTACTGCATTGTCGTATTGCGCTGTGCAGACTCAGAACCCGGCACTCCAACGACATGCGCGGGACTTATATGGCCGCGCTATGCAGAACCATGGTCGGTTTCTCGCACGCTCCCGAACAGGCAAGGATGCGGTCACGATACATATGATCTCCACTAGTGTACTTTTCAGCTTCTTCGAAGCCATGCAAGCTACCAATGTCGATGCATATTGCTCGCACATCTACGGAGCAGCGAAGATGTTCGAAGTCACTGACCCAAGGCAATGCACTGAAGGTGTGCTATGTCAGATTTTCTACCACATACGGACCCAAATGGCGTTTGCGCAGTTGACTTCGCAAGGTAAACAGACGCCCGTGGATGTCAAAAAGATTCTTTATAACGCCCTAGACTACGAGGAGTTACCGGTGTTTCAAAGGTTGGTGACACACTTTACGAGGTTGGCCGATGTGTATAGCAAGGTCAATGTCAGCAACAAGCAAGGATATATGGAGGATGCAGACGCGCAAATGATCAGCACTGCAGTGGAAGATCTTTGGGACGAGTACGAAGCAGCCTCAGCCTTGGATGACGAACAACTTACTTGGTACGACGACCTTCACGGCACCATGGAGTATCGGGACGCCTTTACCGCACTTGTGTGCGCCTATTTCAGCGCCTCTCGTATCCTTCTTGCCATTGTTGCACCATCAATCACAGTCCCTGTCCCAGACTCCACAAACCACCACCAAAATATTCTCAATGTCGCACACTACCTAGAAACACATCTCATCGGTTGCGCATACATGCGCATGGCTGCACCTCTTCTCCTTGTCACCTTATATGCGCCGAAGATGGGGCAGCGGAAACGTGCTTTCGACTACTTCCAGCATTGGGAGGACAACCAAGGCTTGAGAGGTATTACCACCCTGGTTGTTGACTGCATGTACCGATATATGGGTATGCGAGCGCTACGCGAGAAAGAGTGACACATGCCTGTCGAGATTAGCGCCATTAGTCCTGCTTCAAGTGGACTCGGGCGGCCGCATGTGCAAGAGATGATGGCGTAAGCAGTCACGACTCGAGGTCTTGTGGTCCTTAATCGAAGTGTGACGGAAGAGCCATCGAACGCGTCTCAATTTTGGGCGGCTCCATCAAGATTGACCGAGTAAAGGACGACAATACGCGACGTCCAATCTCCCTTTACCCCTTCACGCAAGCCCGAAGAGTCCTTTCGCATTCCCACTAAAAATGCCTTCCCTCTCCTCGCCAGTCATAAAGGTCGCGTTCACAATCGCCTGCGTACTAGCAATGTACGCAGCATTATTCGGCACCGGAATGTACGGATAGTCCGTGCCATACACAATCCTCTCCAGCGGCACTCCATACCCAAGCAATCCTTGTATCTGGAACGGAAATGTAGGCCCTGCACTTCAACACGCAAGCCGGTCAGCTCGTAAGCCTTCACGCAGTACAATGCTACAGACTTACGTATCCCACCACAATCGCCTCCGGTAAATATCCAAATCCGCATTCCTCAACGCCTCACTCGCCGTCGTCAGGAACCGGCTCATAATGCTCGGAAACGAGCCGCCCGCATGTGGAACGATCCAATTTAGATTCGTGAAATTGACGAACGTGCGGCTGAGACTGAGGTCCATGAATGTGCGAGCAGTCTCGAAGTAGAACTCGACTGTCCCTTCTGGGTATAGTGTTGGATTGGCGTCGATCAGAGTGCCGTTGGTGAGGTGGAGGCAGGGTGCGTTAGGGTGTACGAAGAGTATTGAGGTTGTGTTGGAATTGCGGTTGTCGATATGATCAAAAAATGGTATGAGGACGGGGTTGCCGAGGTATATACCCTCGTAGTTGCTTAGAAGCCCGATGGCTAATGCGTTGAGCTTGTTGACCGCGTAGTTGACTTCTTTTATGGAGGCGTTGACATATGGAAGCGGTGCCGTCGCGTAGAAAGAGAAGTGCTCTGGATAAGCACGTGCTAAGGCTGCGAGGTATTCGTTAAGGAGTCGTGCCAGGGCAATGGATCTCGGTGCATCGCCTGCAAAGACTATGGTGCCGGGTGTCGATATTGAGACTATACTTCGGCGAATATTGAGAGTCGCCATGAGCGAGAAATGAGATTCGATGGTCCAATTTGGTGTCGGAGAACCGCCGGTTAAAGAGACTAGGGTGCGATACCATGGCGGTACGACGTGTGCTATGTATTAAGCATTAGTGTTTATCGCATGCCCACGTTGGGATGCGTACAGTGAACATCGATCCTGGTAGCATTTTGAAGTGTCTGGGGAACAGCTACAGGTGTATACAATGCTTCGATAGAGTCGAGCGCATCTGCTGCAAAGGGGAGAATATTGAGGTCAATGCCGTCTACCAGAATAAGCACATCTTCCGGATTGTCGATATGTGTCTTACCTGCTTCCGCTGCTGCACTTATTGAGTCTCTGTCGAAGGTTGAATGTCCGCGACTGGTGATAACGAACAAGAGAATGAGCATAAATCTGGCCATGATGGATGAGGAGCAGGGTCGAGGCTTGAAAGGCCCAAAAGACCCGACGAGGCTGCTTATATGTGAGTAGCGATGATCCACACATGGGTGTAGCTGCATCGTGGCTTCCTTGCACGACGCAACTAATCTTCAAATGCAGCACTTGCCGCTTTGAAGAAGTAGTAGGATTATTCAGCGTTAGTCATCCATATATGATTTGTGTGCATTCTAGGCACGAAAATAGTACGACGTGAGTTTTGTACATTCTTGCCGCATTATCTCAATGGGCAACGAGTTCGCGTGTATGTGTGACTTCAGTCGGGATGTGGGGTTTGAGGCTGCAGTCCGCCGCGCGGCTCGCATCTCACCAAATATTGTCAGATACAACCTGGACTCGCGACTTTGATACAGACCTCGTGAGATGGACTCAAGCCTGGGACAGTTGGTAATATTGCGATATCTGGGTCTCTATCAATCTGCGCACAGCGCCTCAGGTTACGTGGAAGGATTGCCTAATGGCATCCTGTCCTTCGGACAGGAGTGCTACTCCATCCCGTATCCGCTCGGACGGGGACGCTCACGAGTGTAAGCCCGGCAACGACATCAGAGTATCTCCTGTCATATGCCTTGGTTGTAGCCTGCGCTGCCCATCAGTCTGTGCATTTTTGTAGCAAAACGCGTTGGTGGCGCCATACCAAACTCATCGCTTTCGGAACACGCATCTCCCCTCCAATGCGCCAAAGAACAGCCTGAATCTTCTGCCGCTGAGCAGCATCAATACCCCAGGCTACGGACGCCGCGAAACAACACCACATCATGCAAAGTGCCTCGGTCATGGTCATGCCACAGGGTCTTGAGCTTTTACCATTATCGTCACGACTCTGTTTAGCCGGGAAATGGTGCGCAGAATCAGCATATATACCATCGACCGCATCTTGAATGGTGCGAGATAGTTTCTCGCATTCTCGCGTTGCGCGATACGGCTGCTTCGATTCGAGGAAGATGCCGCTTTCGCTCAAGAGGCTTGCTGTGACGATCATGATTGCTCGGTACTCATTCAAATTGGGATTATTAGAGTCGCATGCCGACGTCGGAAGCATGGAAGGGATGAGAAGAATGTCTCGATGGATTTGCGTCAACGACGTTCGTAACTTTTGTATGTCGAGTTTTCTGGGTGTGTTCAGTTTCCTCATTTCAGACGTGAGGTTCTTGAGGCGCAGCTTCGCAATGTCCATAAGCAGTAAAGCCGTCCCTGGTCCGTCGAACGTGAGCTGGTCTGGCAACAAGTGGACATCGTTTCCGCGCTCGAGGAATTCCACAGCGTGTGAAAGTATGGACGTATCAGCGACGCTTTCGGTCGGCCCTTGTGAGCGAAGCAATGCGAGAAACCCGTCTAGGTGCACTATCCAGGTCTCATCTTCGGCATCTAGGTTGACCATCATCTGAGTTGCTCAGTTAGATTTCGAGCAGCAGGGTCATGTTTGGGAACACACCTCGTACATAGCGAACATCCATGCCGATCTGGCTGAGTTTGGTGAACCATCGGGCGATGTTATTGCAAAACTTAGATTGCGCATCGCGAGCTGGTATTGTTTCTGCCTGTCGCGATGCGCTTCGACAGTATGTGCTGTTTCATGTAGGTCCCGGAAGCTTGCCTCCAAGATTGCGATCGTAGGAAGTATCGCATGGTCTGTGCCGTCCGCTTCTGCTGATCGGGTGGGCTGAAGCACATTGGCGATGAGGGTATGGTTTCGGCCTTCGCATGAGGAGCATCTCGGCCCGGTAAGACAATTGGCAGCTGAACTTACTAATCCACGTGGAGCTATACTCTTATATTCTTCTTGAGAGTCCATTAAGTATAATGCTTCAGGTTTGATTCGCAACTGCGTATTGCGGCTATGCGGCTGAATTGCTTTCGAATGATTATATCCTAGGCAAGCTCTTTTTGCGGACGTACACTTAGCACAAGTCGGTCGCAATCCATCGCATTTGATCCGCCTCTTCTTGCAGGTTCCACAACCTTTGCTTCGATGACCTGGATTCACCATCTTCTCAAGCTTGCGCTTACAAGCACACTGAAGGTGGCAATCAGCATTGTCGGTGACGTGTGGTCCGGGTATTCCGCTTCAAGATCCGTGCGCATCGAGCCATGCATTTTTGTCCGTCTTCATGATGAAGTGGTTGGTGAGTCGATCCTATGTAAGACGAAGTGGAAGAAAACGCTAGTAATCTCGCAACGCTAACCGATCCTCGGGCGTTAATTGGCTGATCAGCTCCAGGACGATCATCTCGAAACACCATTCTGCACCGCTCTGGGAGCCCTACATATCTTGCATCCTGGTCTTCCACAAATATAAAATATAACAGGAATTGTGCATCCTCATCGTTATAGCGATTTAATCTCTTTCTTCTTTTCGAAAAATCACCTCCACACCACATCAGTATGTCCGTCGCGCCTATCGACGTCTGGGCCCATTGGGGAGCACCCAACCCCTGGAAAGTCTGCATGGTCCTCGAGGTCCTCGAGGTTCCCTATAATCTGCACTTCTTGGAGTTCTCCGAGGTCAAGCAAGACTCATACCTTGCTCTGACTCCCAATGGCCGTTTACCAACCATAAAGGATCCCAATACGGGCTTGACCCTCTGGGAGGTACGCTGAGGAACCATGCAACAGTCCCACTGCCCGAGTTACTCACCTTCCCTGTAGTCCGGTGCCATCATCCAGTACCTTGTCGATCTTTACGACACGAGCGGAAAGATATCCTACAGCACACTGCAGGGACGATATCAGACGCAACAATGGCTCGCTTTTCAGATATCCGGTAACATAATCCCATCTCTCCTGGTGTTTGCAAAGTCTAACGGCAGCTTCAGGGCAAGGTCCATACTACGGCCAGGCAACCTGGTTTGCCCGTTTCCATCCCGATAAGCTCCCTTCTGCAACCGAACGTTACGTAAACGAGGTAATCCGTGTCATCGGGGTCCTCGATCTGGGTCTCGAAAGAAACGGTACCGGCTGGGTCGTTGGCGAAAAATGCACCTACGCTGATTTGTCCTTTCGTACCTGGGCTTCGGTTGGCGAGGGCTTGTTGCGGGAGCTGGGCAAATTTGAGGGGATCACGGAGAAGTATCCGAAGTATACTGAGTGGCTGAAGAAAATGGATGAGATAGATGGTGTGAAGAAGGTACAAGCACTCATGGCGAAGGGGAGGGCGGAGCATGGTCTCAAGTGAGACTTCTCGTGCCTTAAGTGGAAGAATCCACTTAAGGGAAAGTCAAAGGACGTTAGAAGAAGACAACGAATAACACATGATATGAAAATGCAAGAAACTGGTTCATAGCAGGTGTATCAAGAAGACGGTATTTCATGCATGAAATGCCTGCACATATCATGGTGGCCGTCGTGCTTCGAATTTCTCGTGATAAGGGATACTGAGAGAGGTAAATATGACGACCAATGTCCCCAATGAAACCTTGAATGGTTGTTGAATGTGGTTGTCGTGTAAAGTGTTTGGATGCCGTGCCCCAGCTGTGGAGACTCAAACACAAGGTTGGTGGTCAGTGCACGTCGGTGATGCTTGGCGGGCAGGCGCGTCGCGCAGCGCGTCGTGGGCCAAGTGCCTGTCGCAAACTAACACCCACGCTCACCACCGCCGCCCCACCATGACTTGAGCCTTGCGCACGCGATTGCAATACCACCCCAATCGCGACGACGAGTACACCAGTACGCCCAGATCTTGTGTGTGTCAAAGGCGCGATCGACCACCGCCATGGGTTACGTTAAGCATCTCACTATCCAGGGCTTCAAGAGGTAAGTAGCGCGGGACATATCAGTCCTCCTTCGTTAATTGACCTTTTCTTCAGCTACAAGGATCAGACGCAAATTGAGCCGTTCTCGCCGAAATGCAATGTCATCGTCGGTCGCAATGGCTCGGGCAAGAGCAACTTCTTCTCCGCCTTGCGCTTCGTCCTGGGCGACGACTACCATAACATCAAGAGAGAGGAGCGTCAGGCACTCCTTCACGAAGGCTCGGGCTCAGCGGTTATGTCAGCATATGTAGAGGTGTGCTTTGATAACACAGAGGACCGCTTCCAGACCGGCAAGCCAGAATTCTACCTACGACGAACGATTGGCGCGAAGAAGGATGAATATTCTGTCAATCGCAAGAACGCCACCAAGGCAGAAGTCATGCAGATACTCGAGTCGGCTGGCTTTTCGCGATCGAACCCATACTACATCGTGCCACAAGGCCGTGTCACCGCGCTCACAAACATGAAGGACTCTGAGCGGCTGAAGCTACTAAAGGAAATCTCCGGCTCCAACGTATACGAGACTCGACGTGCGGACAGTCTGAAGCTCCTCAGCGAAACGGACAGTAAGTGCAGCACCATCGACACTGTGGTTGCGACAATCAACGAGCGCTTGGACGAGCTAGAGGGCGAGAAGGAGGAGCTAGAAGCGTGGAGCAATAACGACAAGGTGCGAAGGTCGCTCATGTACACCATGAAGTCGCGCGAAGAGGCGGACCTGCAGGAACGCATCGACAACATCGGTTTGCTAGAGAATCAGGGTCGCGAGATGCGGGAGAACAACGAGGCTGTCTTCGTGCAGAACGAGTCGGACATTGCGCAGATCGAGACGGACATCAATAAGCGGCGTGGCGACTTGGACATTCTGCACGAGGATCGGGTGCAATACGAGAACGACCGCAAGTCAGCGACACTGGAGAAGGCAAAGATTGAGCTTGAGCTCAAGTCATTGCAAGACGGCCAATCCAGCGCTCAGCAGGCGAAGCGCTCGCGGGACACACAGATCAAGTCCATTCAACAGCAAATCCGCACACGCGAGGCCGAGCTCAAGCGATTGCTGCCTCAATACACTGCGAAACAGGAAGAAGAGGAAGCCGTGAGGTCACAGCTGCTCGAGGCGGAAGGCCAAAGGAAGCGTCTCGAAGAGAAGCAGGGTCGAACTGCATTCTACAACAATAAGCGTCAACGTGACGATGCATTGCGTACACAAGTTGAGGAGGCCAATGGCGACCTGAGTCGCAGGAAGGCTGTGCTGATGCAAACAAACGAGGAGATCGTGGAGCTTCAGAGCGAGATCGAGCGTCTCGAGACAGAGATTGCCGAGCTCCGATCGACCATCGAGAGTGAAGGCGACGCCGGTGTCAGTCTTGCTGCGAAGGTGGAGAAGGCGAAGGATGCACAAAGGGCGCTATATGACGAGCAGACCATCCTGATGCGAGAAACAAATCGAGTCAACTCACAGTTCACAAACACACAGGACGAGCTGCGCAAAGCCGACACCGTCTTCTCTCGACTACTCGATCACGGCACCAGTCGTGGTCTTGAGTCTCTTCGGCGTTACCAGAAGGACGGCGCGATACCAGGCGTCCATGGCACCATTGCCGACTTGATCGTAGTTCCCGAAGTCTACAGATCCGTCACCGAGAATGCCGCTGAGGGCTCATTGTTCAATGTGGTCGTCGACAATGATGAGGTTTCTAGCAAGCTCATCGACAGACTGATCAAAGACAAAGGTGGACGCCTCACGTTTATCCCGCTCAATCGTGTTCACACTCCGGATCTGAACCTGCCAACAAAAGGCGACATGCAACCTCTGCTCCCTAAATTGGGCTACGACGCGCGCTATGCGGCAGCTTTCAAGCACGTATTTGCAAAGATTGTTGTCTGTCCGACACTCGACGCGTGCAAGAGCAATGCGAAGCAATACAACGTCCGAGCGTACACACCAGATGGTGACAACGCTTCCCGTAAAGGTCAATATCGAGGAGGCTTTCACGATCCGAACAAGTCTAAAATCAATGCATACCTCAAGGTCGTCGAATGCCGTACACGGGCCGAAGAGCTCCAACAGCGCAAGAACGAACTTGCAGCAGAGTATAATGAGAAGCGACAGCAGCTCACTGCGGCGCAGAGCGAAGTGCGAAGACGTGAGCACGAGAGGAACAGGGGTGAAACCAGTTATGGGCCAATGCGAGAAGAACTTCGAGTCAAGCAGAAGGCGCTACAAGACAGCCGAGACCTGCTGACACGCAAGCAAAGAGCAGTGGCAGATCTCCAGTCGAAGATCAACCAGCTGGGTGCACAGCATAGCGATTGGGAGGCAGAGATTGCTTCTGACTTCAAGAAAGCCTTGTCGAGAGACGAAGAGCAGATGCTCGTGACACTGACGAGTACTGTCCAGGACTTGAGGCGTCAGAATGCTCGTATCAAGGAGGAACGGACAGCACTCGAAACACAGAAGGTGGAGGCTGAGCTTGACTTGAACGAGAACCTCCAGCCCGAGCTCGACAGCTTGTTAGCACAGCAGAGCGGTGTGGGCGGGTCCACGAGCCAGTCCACGAGGTTACGGAACTTTGAACGCGCGCTTGAAACGGCTAATCGAAGCATTACGGATGTGGACCAGCAAATCCAAGAAACAGACGAGCAAATTGAGCAGATTCAATCACAGCTCAGCGAACTCGAGCAGTCAAGCGCCGAAAAGGAGGCCAGCAACCGGCAACTTGCGAAGGCTATGGAGAAACAGGAGCAACAAATGGCGAGGAAAGACACAGACCGGAGCAGATTCACAGACCAACTGGCAGATGTCAAGCGAGAGATCCGCAATCTCGGAACTCTGCCGGAAGATGTCGACCGCAAGTATTCTCGATGGGATGCCACCAAGGTATGTACATGATTGTTCAATTCGCGAAAACAATCTTTAACAGCATACAGGTTGCCAAAGAGCTCACCAAGGTCACGTCCGCACAGAAGCAGTTCGCGCACGTCAACAAGAAAGCCTTCGAGCAGTACGAGAACTTCACACGCCAGCGCAAGACGCTCACCGACCGCCGCGCCGAGCTCGACAGCTCGCGAAAGTCTATTGAGAACCTCATCGACGTGCTCGACCAGCGCAAAGACGAAGCCATCGCCCGCACCTTCCGACAAGTTGCCCAAGCCTTTAAGGAAGTCTTTCAGCAACTTGTGCCAATCGGTCAAGGCCGCCTCATCATCAACCGGCGCTCAGACGCCGACGTGCGAGGCCGCGCGGACGATGACGAGAGCGGCAGTGATAACGAGGAAGAAACACAAGCCAAAAAGGGCAGCAAAGTTGCAGAATACACGGGCGTATCCATCGCCGTATCATTCAACTCCAAACACGACGAACAGCAACGCATCTCCCAACTCTCAGGCGGTCAAAAATCGCTTTGCGCACTCGCACTCATTTTCGCGATCCAGAAATGCGATCCAGCGCCCTTCTACCTCTTTGACGAAATCGACGCAAACCTCGACGCACAATACCGCACTGCTGTCGCCGAGATGTTGAAGAAATTAAGTGGTCAGGGCGGACGCGCGGGTGATGGCGGCGGACAATTCATTTGCACAACGTTCAGGCCTGAGATGGTGCTCGTCGCAGACCGATGTTATGGGGTGAGTTACTCGAATAAGACGAGTAGTATTGATGTTGTGGAGAGGGAGGATGCACTGGATTTTGTGGAGGGGATGCAGAAGGCTTAGACTGGGTCAAAGCAGGGTCTACTACGGCATGAGTTGCCATGCTGGTTCATTTCACGAGTATGAGGGAAGGCGTTTGTCGTGTAGACCTTGGTCGGTTTATGCTAGCGGGGCGATGCAATGCGATTCTCGTTCGAATCCTGCTCGCGAGCAATCATGCTCATGTTGCGATCGTGCAGAGAAGCGTCTCGAAGAGTCACAATACGTTGTCGCTGGTGAGATGGTATACTAGATGAGTTTCCTGATTGAAACCAGGAGATACTTGACTTGTTGTATCTCGTCAGCATCTCCTCGACCAGTGAAGCAGGTCCATGAACGATCATATCA
The DNA here is from genome assembly GCA_010015745.1 of Setomelanomma holmii. Classification (NCBI taxonomy): domain Eukaryota; kingdom Fungi; phylum Ascomycota; class Dothideomycetes; order Pleosporales; family Phaeosphaeriaceae; genus Setomelanomma; species Setomelanomma holmii. The sequence continues at coordinate 142,421 of ML978204.1, forward strand.
AAGCTGATCAACATATACCCCATTCCACTCCCTTCGGTCAGACTCTCTGTGCCCAGCACCAGCACCTTTCGCCCTCCCAATCCCAAACTCCAACGTCCCACTTACACTGGCCCCTCGCCTTATACTTCACCAGCCCTTCCCATCTCCCATCCCACACTCGCACCCCATGCTGCCGAAAAAATCCGTCCATCGCCTTTCACTCCATCTTGCGCCCGTGCACGCCAAGCCTCGTCTTCTTCGCAACACAACGCCTCCTGCCCGACACAAGCACTCGTCCAGAGCGGTCTTTGGATCTACAGTTATCAACACCGCATTGCGTACCTGCCTTATGAGGAGATGTTGAGGTGAGTATGGAGGGACGTGTGTGCGACATGGAGGTGGATGTGGTCGGCTTGAAGGATGATGGGTTCTAGGCTGGGCTTTAATAATGCGATGTGGTACGCATGTGATTTGAGCTGAGATTGGGATAAGACGATGGAGACACGACTCGTACACCGGAGAGGCTGCCCGGTCGAATGACCCAGTGAATGGAGAGTGTTGATTGTCATGTGTACAAATTCGAGACAGTCCAAATGGCTTCTTCGAGTGTTTGACGGGAACGTCCAGACTGCTCCGCTTGTGCGTGGAATGCTCATTCAGGTTTCTCGTACACAAGCTGTGTAAGTGAGGCACTTGATCCTAGTCAATCGACTGCTGTCTAGCATAAATTGTTTGCTCGGACCAAGACGGCGCGTTGTTCCTCAAGTGACGGACTATCCATGTACTGATACAAACGTGTCTGGTCCAATTCGTGATCAACGATGCGTCGAGTGTTCAAGCGGAGAAGCTGTACGTTTCCTCGAATCATGTTTGCGCCCCTACCGTGTGCGGGAGGTGACTGGCTTTCGTCTACATCTTTGCGATTTAGATTGATTTGAATGTTCCATCGAGACATCTGAGATGTTGCTACACCGCAATCTGTGGACTTGACGCGGCTCGTCGTGTCTCCTTAGATATGAAACCTCCCAATGCAGTTTCGAAAGTTGTGGCGAGGTTCGTGGAAACATCGCCCAGTCCAATCAGATCGAAGCAGCGCAAAGCGAGGGTGGGAATCTAGACGCAACTGCAAACATGCATGTTGGAAATGGCATAACGGTGATTCCTGCGTGTACAAACTCTACATCCAAGGTTAAGCTAGAGTCCCTATCAGCTGTCGGCAGTTGTTGCCACCTCAGGAGTTGAATTGGGACATTGTTTCCTGAGGCGAGTTGCCCGGTCGGGGGAATTGATGTATGCCGAACGTTCACCGTTGCGCAGCCGCAGATCGACAGCCTGAGGCAGATCGCCAATGTGAGGATAATTCTTACATTGGCAACCCATCTTTGAGCTGCGGAAAAGAATCACAGCGGGAGCTTAGACCGAGTTGACATCTGATGAAGCTCGGAGCCACACTGTCATGGTCAGTCACGCAAACAGCCAGACTTGAAGTCGACAAACAGGCCCTACCCGTCACACGGTTCCTGGCTCCGCGAAGCGATTGGTTTGGCGACCTTCACCGAGAAACCAATCGCCACTCAATGCCCTGCAGGACATACAGGGGGAATGTAATCTTCTGATCCAAACCTGCTTAATGCAGGATGATGATGGTGGTGGGAAGCGAGTAGGGATGGGGAAGCCTGAATGCACGGTTGCTCATGGAATTTGATATCAAGGAACATGGGATTTTGGGCAATCTCCCATGGCGTGTCGGGCGCGTTTCCCATGTGTGGGATGATGCAATTCCGCGAGTGGCGAGCATTGAGCAAGTACGTAACGGATCTAGGATCTGCGTATCCGGTGGGGTGGAGAGAGCGCCTTACCGCGATGGAGTTGTGTGCTGTGTTGGGCTGCTGGCTCGCGTAGAGTTGGTGAAAATTTTGACGTTTCTGGAGGACGATCAGCAGTGAACTGAGACGAAACGGACGCTTTGATGGCCTCATTTCCATACTCAGTCGTGACTGAAAGACTCGGAGTACAAGGCCGCAAGAGATCGATGTGAGACGATATGTTCCGCCAACAGAAAGTCGCCCGGGTTCGTCGCCACGTTTTCATCGTCTCACACTACCGGCTCAGGCACAGACGGGCAACGGGTGGCCAGTGCCCATAGACAAAGCTTCAACTGCCCTAGGTCGTCTGTGCAGAACCATGAGAGTACTTCGCGGCATGTACTAATTATGAACTGCGTCATAACCATAGTGCATATTGAACTGCAGCCACGAGAGACCTCAGAGCTTTGTTCAGCCGTGGCTGTTAGCATAGCGAGGATAAGGCACAATTGCGAACGGAGCTTGTTCTGCGCGTGTGAGCCTGGATGGGCCGGCGCATGAGTAGCTCACCTTGAGACCACAGGCGGCGCAACAGCCACTCACAAGAGCATGGCAGGCGCCCAGTATATCGCTCACGCCGCTATGCAGCGGTGCTGCGCAAATTTGACCGCCAGTGGGAAGTCTTCGGTCAGTCTCGCATGCTTGTCTGCACATCGATTGGGTGAGACGAATGCGTCAAATCTTCCCAGCAATTCGTCGCTTCAATGTAGAGCTAAGTATGCTTTGGCTGGCTAGAGCGTACCTCGCATCAAGGAAAGTGTGGTTTAGCAGTGGTCAGTGTCACGTGCACATGATAGAGGTTCCGCGGAGGGCATCCCTGTCAGGGCCCGTAGCGAGGCAGGAGATCGACAGCGTCGTAACTTCCGTCTGAACGGCACAGCGACCGTGGAAGATGCCGATGCGGCGAACTTATGAAGCCGTGATGTCGATGATAACCTAGGTGAAGCGAGTTGGAATTTGAGGAGCTTCTGATCATTCGATGCTGCTGATGACAGCTCGCACATATGCGAAAGGAAGTGCTTGCCGATGTGGGACGGAAACGGACCGCGGTACCATCTGGAAACGCCCAAGCGGCAGGCCCAATGCGTTCCTTCCTTAGCCGTCGGCGCTAGTGTGTAAACCGCCACAATCGCACTGCGAGGGAGAACAGCACCTGCTTGGTAATGTGCCTTCAGCGTGCCTTGAAGGAGCGACCCACCCCAGCATCCGGCGGTGATGAACCCTGAGGGTACCACTCCTTGCTTCGGCTGCAACCAACGTGGTTGTCAGCGACAAGAGTTACAGCTCACGTTAAGAGATCGAAATGTAGAACCTGTTTACCTTCTCCAAGGGCCCGGTGCAGTCGCGGCCTAGCCGCATCTGACTAGCGGCCTTGACTGGCAAGAACGATGCCCGCGCAATCAACGATCTGAAGGTAGCCGGTGACATCACTAGACCAATCAGCGCGCCCCACTAGCCGGAGACAACAAGCGCGTTTTGATGGAATTCTGAGTTCTGCATCCGAATGCCCCATTGTCTGATAAATGCCATCGTGTCCGTCATGCTAGCCTACCCAGCTGTGTCCATTTAATTCCTCGGCCCCTGCGCGACTTGTTCACTCCCTTTGCCTCAATACTCGCGCTTTTTGACCGAAACGTCTTACTGTCACCCTACACATGCTCGGTGGTCTTATCCGCGTCGTCACCCATACAGCTGCCTTTTAAGGCAGAACCTCACAACAAACACTTCCACCACATCTCGACTCCCACCTTTCCACTCTTCTCTACAACTAGTACCGCAATCACTGGTACATGACCCCCTCACGTCCGATCACTTCATCCATTGCAACCACGGAACCATTGCCCACCATGATGGAAGTCGAGACACCGCACCAATTCGACTGGGCGCACGATGCCTTTGTCGCTCTCAACGACCCAAACACTCATGCTGAAAAGTGGGCTGCAATGCACAACGCCGCCTTCGGCATCCCGCCTTCTGTTCTTACTCAGGCTAGTGTCGAACGATATGGCCAAGTCACCCCACCAGAGGAGCTCTCCCCAGTGGACCAACCCCGCGACACCCGAGAACGATCCATTCCTGTGGAGCAGCTGAGGAATGAGACGCTGTGGCCGCAACAGCAGACCCAGCATTCGCAGCAGTCCGATTCATCACACCAAAGCAGCCAGGAGCCGTCGTCAAAACGTCGCCGGACTAGCAGACAGACAACCACCAATCAGAGTCCAGCCAACGACAGCACCCCGCCCCAGCACGACGCCAACCCGCAGCCACCCAAGCGCAAGCGGGGAAGGCCCAAATCGCAACCCCAGATGGTTGAGGCATTCACTGCTGATGGCTTCCCGTTCCAGGTCTCCTCCGCGCGTCAGTCTCACCTCGAGAAGAACCGTGTCGCTGCACACAAATGCCGGCAGCGCAAGAAGGAGTACATTAATGGATTGGAGGGTCGAGCACGAGAATTTTCGTCAAAAAACAAAGCCCTCAAGGAAAACGTAGCAATGCTACGAGAAGAGGTGCTGGGCCTCAAGAACGAGGTCCTACGGCACGCTGGCTGTGGTTTCTGGGCCGTAGATGAATACCTTGCACGATGCGCAGGCGATCTGCTTGGCATGGAGGCACCCATGCGCACCCCCGGGCCTCAGCACCCGAACCAACAGAACCCCGCGATGAACACGGAGCAGCTCATGGGCCAGCGGCATAACAGCACTGACTCAATACCCAGCCAATCCTCAGATGCGTCCAGTCCTGACCCCGAAGATGACTTCGGCGGCCTTGAGCTGCTCCGGGACTTTGACAACGACGACATGGACGAACTCGAAGCAGCCATGGAAATGAATTGAAGGCTCCAGTTTTCTGTGCTCTCTTCTTTGCTGGCTGCACTTCACTTCTTCAAGCATTCTACGATACCCCGGGGCTTTGCCGTACATTTGAGCGAGAAAGAAAAAACTTACGATGTTTACTACTTTGTATTCTATGCGCGACTTGAATTGGTTGGAGACCAATTGCAGTGCTACTATTGATGATGGAAGGGCCTTGTAAGCCACGGCGCCATTGGCGAATATGCAGTGTGGAGTACTGCGTATGATCAAGATACAATTACAAAAACAGAGGATCGAGCCTATGCAGTTCCTCCAGCAGATAGCACTAAGACATTCTTTCTGCAGCACTTGTGGTCCTCGATTGCTTCATTTCCACTGCTTCTCTCGCTTGCTTGTACCACTACCACTTTTTCCAACACTGCCCCAGCATCGATCACGACGTCGCAACAGACCACACTTCGCTTACATCAAACAGGCACAACCTCTTGATGGTTTCTACCAAAACATCTCCGCGCTTTGCGCTTTCGATACCAATGCGCAAACTGTATGTTTTCGCGAAGTCAAGCATTGCGTTCATGTTCCCCGCTCAACTACCCTCACAATCCTATTGAGCACGGCAACCACGACCGCGATACAGCCTTGTTTTTCCACCGATTTCATACAGAGATCGACATGCCTCACCTCATCCCCGCGCCACGGAATCTTACACAAACGGTCGGCATTCCCCACATATGAACAGACCGGGACAAATTTCTCAGGAGATCTACAACGTCGACGGCTGCGCGGCATCGTCCTCGATGTTTGGCATCACATCAGCCCTAAGAGATGCCCGCTGCTTGCGATCTGCCTCAGCAGCCCCATCTATTCTCACGTCCCCGCGCAACTCCGACCCACTCATCCTGGGCGTACCCAGAATCGTGGAACCACCAACTCGCCTCGCCTAAGCCATCACGACCCCAGTCCCACTCCGACCCTACACAGTTCGCCGTGGCGGTGAATTCCCACATTCCCACCCTACTTCATTCCATCCCTATTCTCGCTTCTTCATGCAGAATCGCGGAATGCAAAGCTCGCGTACCATGACCAATGGCCCCACACAACGTCAATTCATGTGCTCTTCCTACGGCAATTACCACAGGGAGAGGCACGCGCTTCACATATTCTTCTCAGATCCCACAATGTAGACTGCGGAGATGGCAATGGCCATGCTCGCGAAGTACTCGTCAAGAATAACGCTAGACTTTATACAACGGATTGCTACACCATACCTACCATACCTACTGTGGAACTCTACGTACATGTCTGCGTTAGAATGTAGGTGGTAACTTGAACCGACCGAACCCGAAGGCAACGAGTCTCAACGGCCGCGCGGCGGTCCTCGGAGACCTCGATATCGAGGTGCGTCCGCGGAGTAGGGGTGTTGGTGTTGGGGTGACATGAGCAAGCTTACTTACGGTATGTTTGCAACATCCTCAGTCTTGGCATCTGTATGTATCACACTACACATGCCTTTAACTACAGTGGGTAGTATGCAGTTCAAAACAGATAGTTCGAGCTTCACACTATCAAGCGTAGTCGAGATGGACGTTTCACAGATCTGGTACAGGGTCGAAGTGGAGGTGTACGAATTCACCAGAACAGAATGAATGTACTGTACCATCGGATAGGTTGGATGAAGCGAATACGGCTCACTCATAGATTGTCGAGGAGGAGATGTGGCTATCATGTCTGTAAACGTGTACCTCGGGAAAGGGTCCGCTGGTGTCTGGTAGGCAAGTGCCACTGACACGGACACTACTCGGGCATGTGCACGAAGAACGAAATTTGGACCTGATCGGCAACGAGCCTCCATGGCGCCCGTATCTCGCTAAACTTTTAAATCTACGCGAGAATCATCCCATATCGAGTTCCGCGGGGCCGGTGATAAGAAGACTGAGGATACGATGGACGTTAGCAACAGCCTTAATCTTGGCGGGAACCACAGCGGCCGCGGGACTTGATATCCCATGCGGACACATGTCGCCTTGTATCAGACCCGCGGAGAGTGGCAGTAGAGCTCACGATGACCGTTCCCAACGGCCTCAATCTTGGCATCCATGCATACATCATCACGCCACATCATCCAACATCAGACCACACTACTCCGCCGCGGTACGCTCAAGCTCCACTTCCAAGCTTCTACCCCATCACGGTTACCATTCAGTCCTAGTGAACCAAACTTCTTACCATGTTCTGCCACCCATACCGATAATACTTCCCTCTTCACCTCGCACAAACTCACTTCCCAGTCCCAACTCCGCATCCGAGAAACGAATCGGGATCGCCAATCTGGACCTACAGTCCTCCACACCCCAGCAGCAATATTTCCACATTAGGCATGTTGGATGCATTGGTCCAAACCCATGTAACAATGTAGTCCGCGGAGCCAATACAAGACATGGTGTGAGATCTAGCCTTGCGAGACCTGGCCTGCGAATGCAACATTCTTTGCATGCGTGCATGTGAGACTGGGCTCGATGATTGGTTCCAGCCAGCGGAGAAAGATGGCCGGACGAATCAGATCAGCTTACTTCTCGACTCAGCCCTGGAAACTTGCGCGGGTGGTTGAGTGAGTGAAACAAGGGGGAATGAGATATCGCCTGCATCCAGATTCAGCAACTGTCGTTCCTTCCCCTCTGCGCCATCTCGGATTTTCACAGACTCCGCGGAAGGAATCTGCCACAACGACCGGGTGCGTGTGACGTGACCGGAGAACTTGGCCGTGAGACGGGGCTCCTGGCCGAATGAAACACGGCCGATTGGCATGCCTGCAGTAATCCACGGATACGTTGTACAGCGGAGAAGTGGGCTAGGCTCGATGGAGGGGGTGGAGCGGAGTGGGTCAAGGGTATTTGTTCTGGGTAGGTATGATTGGTTGAGATGAAAGTTGATCTTTTTCTTTGTCTAAAGTGCAATTTTTGCTTTCTTGAGCGTGCTTTTCATAACTTGTAAGCCAAAAAGCGACGTTGATATTCTAGAGATGAATAAACTTGTATATGTAGTTGCTTATATAACTAGAGTATGAATCACCTCGATCTTGATATTTGGTGCAAAGCATATGCACAAGCCGACTCCTATCTTCTAAGGATGCAACCTAACGTTCATGCTAGGACGATCCAGCGATCTCCATCTCGAGTCCAAATCGGCAGAATGCGATAAGACATTGCTGTAAATACAAGGTGCCTTGCATTAGGTCCGCAATCTCGCTTCATCTAAATGGTAGACTAGCATGATCAGTTTGTCTTCCATGCTGGTCGAGGATGTAATGCTCAAGACGAGAGAGAGACTTGCTTCCGCCTCTTTACGCACCACAAGCCCGTTGCAGTGCTGTAAGTCTTCGATGGCGAGAAGTTGAGGACAAGATTTGGAGTCTAGCTTTGTAATCGCGAAGCTGTGCCTTTGTGAAAGTCCTGACTGAATGAGTCTTGCTGATGATGGTTGGTGTGCTGCTATTATCTTGTGGAGAAGAGGGTACTAGGGACGGCTCATGGGGCATGATCATACCCATGTATACCGTAATGTGTGAGTCGAGGCCATACAGCCTGGGATGATGAGTCGCATTCGAAGAGCGTGGTAGCGCCTGTTTGATCCAGAGCCCACCCCGCTACAAAGCTAAAGTACTTGAGCATATCAAATCGAGCGATACTTTTCTATCGTTTGTTTTTTCAACTCATCTGATTCAACCGCTGCTTCGTTTGGACCAGGTCGTGCGCAGTTGACGTACCGTCGTGAAGCGTGGTATTGCATGGTTTGAAGGGATCACACCACCATCGATTTACAGATTTTGCCGTCCCCTCACCCAAACATGTTTCTCTACTCGTAGACTTTCATAGCATATTCATACCGTTTGGACCAATGGCACCAACGATAGTAGCGGTTTCAGCCTCGTTCATCCTTCCAGACATGCAGGTAGTGTCCGTGGATCAACATGTTATGGCGCTACAGCATGTACAATCTGAGCCGAGTAAGTTGGCCGTCGACCAAAAAAACTGGAAATATTGATCAAATGGGGCGTATCATATTGGTATGGCTGCGGTGACGCACAAATTCGTCTCGAAGTAGACGAAGCTGGGTTGGATGTAGGGAGTCGATCTGACGGTGGCTGTGCAATATCGACACTGTTATGACTATACGTGGCGTATCGTGTGAGATTATCGGCATAACGGAGATGTCCTTGTAATACAATATAATGATAGACAGCGGTATTTCTCAGATCTAGGCCATTTTTTGTATGGCTTAGCGATAAAACAGGGTTACCGAGTATTGTAAAGCTTTTTCATACATCAGTCGCTGTAAAAGTGTGAGATTTGTATGAGAAGTAGACCCTACTAAGCATTTTCACCCCTCTTTGGGCTATCCACCCTTAGGTATCATGCCTTACTAAGAAGTGGTACGACGTTATGGCGGTATCAATATTGTGCCACTCTGCTTCGTCAGGTTGTGGGTCATCGAAGTACCGCCGTGAGATTGAGCCAGGGCCCTGGTTCTTCAAGGTCGCACCACCATCGTTCTGCGAACCCATTCACCTTCATGTTCGAAGTGTTTTCCACACCCGTGCAGTCTTCCGACATATTTCTGCCCTCAAAGCCAACGCCTACGACCCAAATCATAGGGCCATAGTCATCTTTTCTGTGCGCGTTTTCTAGCGTGGCTAGAAGATCGTGTAAGGCATGACCGGGTTTGTTCCTCAGCCCCCATGGAGACAGCTAACGAATTGACAGCGCTGATCAGATCGTCAACATGGCTTTGGGTGAACCTTTGGGAGCCCCTGAAGAAGAAATTCAAAAACATCCATGAACACTTGGGGCCGCGACTTTCCGTAATCGAGTATCAGTCGTCGATCGGGAGGAAAAGGGCCCATAAAGCCGTATGCCTTGTCCCGCATATCTGAGCAAGCATTCATATGGAACGAAAGAATGCAGTCCAGTAGAAGAAGGTGCGGGGTCTCGCGGTGTATTGTGCGCAGGTGGAGTCCGAGGAGCTGCCTCGCGTTGGATGCTATCTTTCCCGGTCTTCCACTCCACCAGGGATCGTCTTTTACGCTTTCAGAAGCAATTTCGAGTTTTCTCCAGAAGCTATTCTTCGTTGCATAGCCCTCTACCATGACATGAATCTTTCGCGAAAGGAGAACCTCTTGCACAATCCAAAGACGCGAAAAGTAGGGGTGACGTAAAACAGGACGGAGATGATAGGGGTCCCAGGAGCCTGAATCGATTTCTTTCGTAGCAATGCACAAATCGTCTGAACATATGCTATCTGTCTCCTTTTGCAGCCAAATGATAACTGAGGAGCTGCCTCAAAATATCGTGGACATGAGGTTAACCTGATGATTTCTTTCCGATATGTAGAGTGCGCAACAAGCAAGCGATAGGCAGATTGATTACCGCATTAGGCCTCCAAAGACCACTATCTGGTTCGTGATAGTCCTAATTTGGTAATCAATCTGCCTATCGCTTGCTTGTTGCGGACTCTGCCGATATGCAGGATTGGTCGATACATATCTGGTCAATCTAGAGGAAGTATTCCTCTCGCTCGTCTTGCTCGTCTTGCTCGTATTGCTCGTCTTGCTCGTCTTGCTCCTCATCCTTCTTCAAGCAATATTGCTCCGAGCAGTATTCGACAAGGAATCGATACAAGTTTTGCCTGACTTGAGTCGTTTTGCTGTCGTCCACGACGACAGGAAACACAAGCGATGGTGCACCCCAAGTGTACGAGGGCGCTTTATACGGAGGACGGTTATCGTGGTCAAAGACCTGAAGGTCGCAGTGTAGGCAGCCTTGTTCGTCACTCCTAATTTTTAGCCCAAGCGTATCTGTTGTTGTGAGGTATCGAGTGGTGTGTATATGTAGGCGTCGAAATCATCTGGATTGCCGATGGAGTCCAAGGAGCCGCCCGATGGATTCATCTTGCGATATTCAGCGAGTGTTGTGGACGGAAGATTTGAGACTTGTGCTGCCAGAGCAGGCTAAGGTAGGCACGACTGGCTGAGGCTGTGGTTGTGGCTGTGCAAGCCTCAGCTTTGTGACAACTCACACTGCATCCACGACGTGCCGCCATATGAGTGAGGAGGCAATTGCTAGAAAGCAAGAGAAGAAATGTAGCGTGCGAAACCCGAGGCATTCCTTTCTTCTCCTTGTCCCACGCACACAACATGCAGCCAGCAACGCTATCTCCCTCTGCACCTGCCACATACCCAACGTACGAGTACTGCCCGCTCGACTTTCCAAGTCAACAGATTCGACTGGCCAAGATCAGGCGGGACGGACAAGGTCTAATTCGATGCGACATTAAAGCGTTTGAGTATTTGAACTGTCCTGCATATAATGCGCTGTCATATACTTGGGGGCCGCCACCGCCACCAACGTTCGCAATTGTCATGGATGGAAGCAGCCGACTCGAAATCAGAGAGAATTTGTACTATTTTCTAATTGAGTACTGCAAGGATGTGGAGAGCCAAGACAGCAAAGTCAGGGGAGGATTGAGACATACCCGCAGCGATCCTCACCAGACATTCGAAGAGTATATCTGGATTGACCAGATATGTATCGATCAGTCTTCCATCTCAGAAAGAAACTTCCAAGTCGGTCTCATGTCTATGATCTATGAAGGAAGTGTGTCTGTCATAGTCTGGCTCGGGGGACGCAACAACGACACTATGTTCGACGACACACTGAGACCACGTGGGACATTAGACCCTGTTTGGGACGACACCGATACGGACAACTTTCGCAAAGCGGTATATGCACTCGATCATGGCAGAAGTTTACAGCCGGCGTTGCGCACCATCCTGAGCCATGTATACTTCTCGCGTGTCTGGATCGTACAGGAAGTTTTACTCGCTCAGCATGTCATCGCCATGGTGCCAGGGTACAAAGCCAGACACGCCTTCTGGCAGAAACTATGCCTCGCATACCTCATGTCGCCCCAGAGACGCTCTGAAGGACCACTTACGGGGTCTCTATTTCGCAGAAGACCGCCGTCGCCAGAAGATCCTCGTCCCCGATCTGAAGTGCGTCTCGAAGAGTATCTGATAACTTTCATGCGCAGCGAATGCAGCAATCTGCGCGACAAGGTGTACGGCTTGATGGGTCTTGTGGACGAATCACAGCGACTTACAGTCGAGTACGGGAAGTCATGCACCGAAGTATTCGTGGATACGCTGAGGGTCATGGTACGAACCGCACCAACCTGGGCGATTGAGAATATCAGATTAGGAATCACTCTGTTTGAGTGGCTGAAGCTGGGCCAAGTTATGGGCGTAAGAGCTCACCACTTACATGGTTTCGCACAGCTTCTCCTAGAAGCACCACTCATCATGGGCTCTATTAGTTTCTATTCAGACGTGCTTCGGCCAACGTACAAATCGCATGTTGCTATTGATATTGGTCTAGAGGCGGCAGCGCAGACAGTGGATGCCAACAACCGCCCATGTACTGCCACCGAGGGTCTTGCCGATCGATGGTGGTACGATTCTCGACACCGAGTCGACTTGTCGATCTCCAGGTACTACATCGACTGTCCGACACCGGATTTGGTCAAGGAGTATGATGTCGAGAAGGATTTTGAAGACGCGTGCCAACGAGCTGAAAGATTGTTGTTGAAGGAGGAATCGACATCTTGATATCGCATGTTGATGGCACAATGCTGTATGCAAATCTGCGGTGAGCTGAAGGTACACGAATGCAAGAGCAACGGTGTTGATCCGCCTGCTGGTGGATCAACTGCATTGGTATATTCGATCGAGCTCCGCTTCTACAAAGGCGTCTTAAACACCAACGCAACATGATCATCTCCCGCCGTGACAACCGCCTCGCCATTCCCTTGCACAAAGCCCATAATACCACCACCCTCACCACCGCCTCGATGTCCCTTCCACTCGCCCACAAGTCCTCGCGCCGCAGCAGCCGTGCCACCTCTTGTGTCCCATCGCCTCAGCACACCGTCGTACCCCACACTTGTCAACAGCCAGCCTCCCGCACCTTCTTTCTTCACGAACTCGATCTTGACAACTGCCTGTGGCGAGTCTTCGTCCGCATGCGCGTCTTCTATCCGCCTTCGGACGGCGAAGCGATGTGCGGTGTCAAATAGTGTAATGGAGCCGTCGACGTTTCCAGCAGCCATGAGAGTGAGCGGGGGTGAAGAGAACGCTAGGCATTCGACATTGTCGCTTCCTGCTTGCAAGCTTGCCAGAATCTGACCTGATTGACCAGCTGATGATGCGCCGCCCTTAGCTGCGGCCTGCTTTCCTCCCCCGGCTTTGTTCTTTGCGCCGCCACCGCCGGATGATGTCGATGCTGATGTGGGTGTGGTGAGGGAGAGACGTGGGAGACCGACGATGCGAATTTGACCTTCAGGGCCGCCCACCGCGACGAATGCGCCTGATGGTGGGATACCGACAGAGTACAACCCGCCCTCTACACGGAAGCGCTCGTCGAGTCCAGTCAGGCCAATGGCTGTTTGTGCGTCCGTTGTCGCTGTGAGACCCTGCGATGCTGCATCGCCAAAGACGTCCCACACGTATAGGCTCGAGTCTTCCGAGATGGTGGCTAGGAGCGAGCCGTCTGGCGACCATGTGCCGCCTGTGCAAGACTCGGTGTGGAGGTAGTATGCTTGTAGGACTTGAAGCTCGTTGCCTTTCTCGGTGTTGAGTTGGTAGACCCATACTGAGCCGTCGTTTGCGCCAAGTGCGACTACATTGGGATGTTCGGGCGAGGGGTTCGGGATGAGCCAGTTGATCTCCTCCACCTCTTGCGCCTCAGCCAAGTGCTTCCATTTCTTCCCGTCGGGGACGCCCTGCCACACGCGCAATTTGCCGTCCAGCCCTGCTGTCGCGATAAACTGCCCTTTCGGTTGTGAGAATGTGATGCCGCTAATTGAATCCTTGTGTCCATCAAGGGTGAATAGGCTCTTCAAGCCCTCTCTTTCTACCGGTGCTCCTTCGCTGGGCTGTGCCGCCGCCGCCGCAGCAGAGGAAACGTCGATGATATAGCCTATGTCGTCGCCACCGCCTGTAGCTATGATATCTCGGTGTACCGGGTGTTGCGCTACGCAGAAGATGCTGTCCTTGTGTCCGTCGAAATGCGCAACAGAGTCGTTGTGTATCTCCATCTCCATCTGCATGTCCTGTCCACCTTCGCCGCCCTCGTCGTCCGAATCCATTGGCACGTCTCCATCGTCCTCTATGATCTCTTCCGCTTCGTCTGCCTCGAGCGTTGGGTCATCGTCGTGGTAGTCGATCTCGTCCTCTTCTTGGTGAGGCTGGTTCGGGTTCGGGTTCGGGACTGCCATTGCGCTGATTCTTGCTGCGGCTTATTTGGAGGAGAGTTGAATTTGAGCGTTAAAATGAACAGATATCGGGAGGCTGATCTCGAGTTTTATGAGGCGGTGAGCCGTGTTGCTTAGAAATGCGAGAGTTGCACCCCTTCCATCAAGAACTTTTTGGCGCCGCGCAGCGCGTCGGAGGGGCAATCGCCGACCCCACACACGTCATTTGTAAGCTTCATCTACGATGAACTGAATGCAAGGCTGGGAACATGCTTTAACTCTAATGCGCCAGTAGAGGACGCTATGAGTTATACATTTTGATTCAGCCAACTTATCCATCCTCTCGATGCTACGTCCTATCCCACCTTCGACCCATCATACCCTCCCTCATCCCTCCCGATCTCATAACCTGGCCTATCCGCCTCCGCCAAACTCTCAGGATCAATATACCTGCACGTCAACGCAAACCTCAACTTCCCACTATGCTCAACCGCATGCTCATAATACCTCTGTATGTCCGCGCCATGCATGACCACGATATCTCCATGGCCGAGTTCCATCTTAAGCACTCCTCTCGCATTCCCTGAGGACTTGAGCTTCAAGTCCTTAGGGATCTGTTTCATTCTTGCGCGGTACGCTTTTGGATCTGTTGTCTTGAGCTTCTCGAGCTCTGGGTGTAGTTCCATTCGCTCGGCATATTTCTGACATCCAGGCAACGGCATCGAATCGTCGTAGACACCTGCTGCACTTGAGCCGTTATAGTGCTTAGCCTTCATGCGTATGCGCATTGTGCCCGGTGCGCCTAGACTCAGCGTCGCAATCGTTGGTCCGAGACCGTCTTCGCCATCGTCGTGGTAGGAGATTTTCTGAGCCTCAAAGTAGCCGAGCGCAAGAACCTCATTGAACTCCTTATCGTTCCACTTTGCGCTGAATTCCTGCACGCTTTGGCCTGAGTCTTGGCTGAGGAGGTACTGGACTGCCCAATTCAAACGGCTGCGCGTTTGCGTAATCGGTGCTGCTGCACCTTCGAATGAGTGCGAGGCTGTGGCTGCGATGAACTTGTACGGCATGCCGTAATTCACTGTGAAGTGGCGGCAGCACGTCTCTCCCTTGAGTTGGCCATTTGGCATGGGCCGGCGGCGGAGATCGATGTCGGTCAGTTGAAGTTGTTCGAACATTGAGTCTGGACCGTTGGGTTCGGAGATGACGGACTTGTTGGCGATCATGTGCGTGATGAAGCCCGAGATGCCAGGGATGGTGTACCGATTGATGCGGTAGCTGTGAGCGAAGGAGACGCACACGGAGACGAGAGGGCTGTGGGTGTCGCGGGATAGTGTGTAAGACTCCGTGAGTGGCCAGAAGGGATCTCGCAAAATGACGGCGGATATGAGCGTGTGTTGTGGCTCGCGTTTGAAATCACAGTTCGGGTTTGCACAATACCAGCCCATCCAGCTCAGACGAGAGTTGCATCGACCGCATTCGGGACATACCATGCCCGCCCAAAAAGCTTGCGAAGTGTCTTCGCCAGGGGTAGAGTAGCTCGAGAGCTCGGTGCTGTTGGACTGGAGAGGATAGTCGCTGTCGTCGTTCGGCCAAGGTGTCTTTTGCTTGAGAAAGCGGGGATCGTAGATAAGAGATGCTTCGTTGGGTTCGTTTGTTGTCTTGCGCGTACCTGATGGAGAACTACCGCCAAATTGCCAGAATATGGAGCAGTTGGGTTGTAGACACATCCAGCCATTCAGATATACTTGAGTCGATGTGATCTGACAAGAAGCACAAGTCTGTTTGACAGGTAGGCCTAGAGATCCTGGGTCGAGAAACGAGTATTGGCCCTCCGGCGTCCACCAAGACGGCTTCTTGGTATTGAGCTTCTCGAATCGATAGCGTAGGATCTTACTGTTGCCACTCTTCTCAACCCATATGTCTGTCGGCTTGAAGTAGTCCAGCACACAGTACTGATGTGGAGGCTGCGATGGAATGTGAGGATTATCAACACCAGTAATTATGACAACTGGATTGAAGTGTTTCATACAATTCCTGAGTGCTTGCACAGTCTTCGTGTCTTTGACCTGATCTTTGCTGCTCTTCATATCACCTGACTCTTTGTCTTTGATCAGGCCACCACCGGCCCGCGAAATGACGACGTCGCTGTCCATGTAGTCTCGTGCATGAGCGACTTGATCAAACATGAAGCCTCGAACGAAGTCGCCGGTGGAGTAACATGCGCTCTGGTAGCTGCGGAAGTAGTGCAAAGTCTCGCATAGCTCTTGACGACCATCTGCCCATACTTCAGGTTGACCAGCCGGCGCTGGCTTCGTCGCACCTGGCTGACGATTCGCATAAAGATCAGCGGCAATCCTGTGGAGATGATCTAGTTGAGAGTTCCCGAAACCTGTGGTTTTTGATGGCTGCTCAACGTCCATCTCATCTTCCGTTGTTACATCTGACTCCGCGTCTTGATCTGTTTCTTGTGACACGAGCTTTGGTGGAACCCATGGCGGGGACAGCAGTATGGTTGGTTGAGTAGAATCGCATGTATGCGAAGGGGAAACAGGGGAGACTTCATTGTCAGCCAGAGCTTCATGCGATACATCATGTGGCGGTCGAAGTGTTGGAAGCGCAACTGGATGGGCTTCAATCTCCCAACGCTGAGACCACTTGGGAGGAGTAAACTTGACTGCTATGAAATCGAGATCAAGATCCTCATTCTCCTCTTCGACAGTCGGCAATGTAGGGATATCATAAGGACGAGTGACCGTGTTGGTGGCCTGAGAGCTGAATGAACTGCCGCCTTGACTTGAGGCTGGGATCGGCGGTAATGCTGACTGGGCACACTGCTCTTCATCCTCATGTGTGGACTGTCCGCTAATAGTTTGAAAGCTGGAGTTCTGCCTCGATATCAGAACGTGTAGTGCGCTAACACTGAAGAATGACATACCTTATCATTGCCTGGTTCAGAGATCTCCCTTGATCTTCCTGCATCATTTGAAAGCGTGCTTTCATCCTGTGGGCACATAGAGAGATCTCCTTGCCCGGCTGAACAGGTTTTGCTTCTGAGACGACTGGGAAACTTAAGCACAGCAATCTTTGATTGCTTCTGTGTGGCCTTCTTTGTTCTCTTTTTTGGCACGTGCAGAGCCTTCGTAGCAGCATTCTTTGCTCTTGCGGGTTTGCGACAGGCACGCTTCGCTATGGGTGCTTGCGCTTGAGCTTCATCTTCGCCGATTGCGGGAGGCTGTATCGATGCAACATCGTTCTTGTTCTTGTTGAGAACTGTCCTTGTTATCTTTGGTGTGGGCAGTTGAACTTCAAGGGCTGACGTTGTGGTACGCTTGCGCTTTCGTAATTGGCGCGAAGACGAAGTTGAGGTTTGGGTACCATCAATTATAGCGACAGACTCCTCTATATTCTTGACAGTGTCTTTCTTGGCCTTCTTCAGTGGCGTCTCGTTGGCGACATTTGGGGCCGAGGCATGCTCCTTTCGCTTTGGAGATCGAACTTGTTTGTATTTTGGTCCCCGTTCTCCCTCTATCTTTCCTGAAGATTGGATGCTTTCGAGAGTTTCGATCTGTTCGGAGGCGCTGTCCTTTACACTGCCAGAGCTCGACTCGCTGGAGACCTTCGTATACTGCTTATGAGTTGCAAAGGGCCGGCGCGGGCGTTGCGACGCTACAGTAGCGTACAGCCTCCAATCGAATCTGATTTCCGGCTGTGGCACGATATCTTGAGACTCTGACAATTTGTGTGACGCATCATCATCACTCTTGGAGCTTTCCTGGTTGACTTCGCTGACCGGTGAGACGCAGCACGCAGCTCCGGATTCGTCATCCCAGATGCTTGAAAGATTGGTGGTGACAGTGTCGGTCGAGTCGCGCGTCCGCCTCGTAGGCTGCGGCGTCTGCATATTCATTGACTGCTGATGTACGAATCCCACGATGACTGAGTAAGATCTTGGTAAGGGAAATGTCTGGTGCAGTATGAAGGGATTGCGATGAGGAAAGACAACAAAGATGGTGAGCTCGCGACGGTGCAAGCTTGATTGTATTGTGACCAGTTGCGCGGTAGGCAACAATAGGAAGAGGGGTGAAGACGAGACTTCGGCAGAGAAACGCTGGACGTCGAGTGCCTTCACCTGCGACTTCTGGTCGATGACGGTGGGGAACTAGCCGCAACTTGTACCTCTTGGCCATGGTACACAGCGTGCCCGGCGATCTCGCGCAGCACCACGACCCATCATGATCATGATCAGGTGGCTTGAACATGCTCCCATGCGAGAATGACAAAAGTGAGTTTGTGAGACTGATGAAGTGAAGCGTTACTGCGATAGACTTGAGACGCAGCGCCAAGCCGGCTATCTGTTTTGGTACAGCATCCCGTCAGCTCGGCCGAGATGTCGGCTTCTTCCCCAGCTTCTCCACACGCGAGCACTGGCGACGGCGTCGGCTGCGAGGAGCGGCCAGCATCCGAACAGCCTACTAGCGTCATCACTGGCAATGTTCGGCGAGTTCGTGCTCCCTTGCGTTGTTATAAGGCTCAGGCCCCTGCACAAATCTTGGACGTGTATCGTGTAGTCGTCTCTACCCAATTGGCTTGTCCTTATTGTAAGTACGCGCGCGGAATTGCGGCCATAGACTTTGCTAACATAGTCGGAGATAGCGCGCAACATGGTCTTCGTTCCTCCGTCGTGGGTGCCGCAGCTGCCCTTCGACCCGCCCGACTCGATCCCCATCTGCGATTTCATGCTGGATGAGAGATATGGCAGACACCCGCTCGGCTACTCGCACAGTCCCTTCACCTGCGGCCTCACAGGCAAGACGTACCCGAGTTTGGATGTTAAGGAGCGCGTCGATTGGCTTGCGCGAGGACTGGCGAAGGAGCTGGGCTTCCAGCCAAACAAGGGCTCCGAGTGGGACAAGGTCATTGCCGTCTACTCGGTGAACACGGTGGGTGCATCACAAAGACCGCGCACCATCTCCCTGACGCATGACAGATTGACACTCTGCCACTCGCATGGGCTACCCACCGCCTAGGAGGCGTCCAGTCACCCGCGAACGCCGCTTACAACGCCTCTGAGCTCGAATACCAACTGAAGAACTCTGGCGCGAAGGCCCTGTTCACATGCGTACCGCTGCTCGAAGTTGCGCGCGAGGCGGCCAAGAACAGCGGCATCCCAGAGAATCGCATCTACATTCTAGATGTGCCGGAGAAGTTTGCGGGTAGCAAAGGCGCGCCCAAGGGCATGAAGACGGTGGATGACTTCATCCGCGAGGGCAAGGCGCTCGATCGCCTGGAACCGTTGAATTGGGCATCCGGCGATGGCGCAAAGAGGACCGCTTTCCTCTGCTACTCCAGCGGCACGTCTGGACTGCCCAAGGGCGTCATGATTTCGCATCGCAATGTTATTGCCAACACAAGTATGCTGAACTAGACCACCTGGAGTCGATTTGGCTGACCAATGCAGTGCAAATCGCTACCTTCGAAAAGCCATACAGAGACACGATGATCAAGGATTTGCGCAACCAGTCAGACTACACCGAGAATGTCCTCGGACTTTTGCCCATGTCGCATATCTATGGGTTGGTTGTCATCTGTCACGCAAGCGTCTACCGCGGCGACGGCGTCATTGTGCTACCCAAGTTCGAGTTCGCATCAACATTGCAGGCTGTCCAAGACCACAAGATCAACTCGCTATTCTTGGTACGTATCAGACTGCTTTGGTAATGCACACTCGCTGACATTGCCAAGGTCCCTCCCATCATCATCCTGATGACCAAGAACCCGCAAATGCTTGCCAAGTACGACCTTAGCTCAGTATGGTCGCTGTTCACTGGCGCAGCACCGCTCGGACAAGAGACTGCCGAGGACTTGCAAAAGATCTTCCCCTCGTGGAAGATTCGCCAAGGCTATGGTACGCACACCTTTGATCATAGATGATGACGGTCTAATTCTGAATAGGTCTTACCGAGACATGCACCGTTGTCTGCTCATCATCACCCAAGGATATCTGGTTTGGCTCATCCGGTTCTCTCTTGCCAGGCATCGAAGTCAAGATCGTCACCATCGAAGGCGTTGAGATTACTGGCTACGATCAGCCTGGCGAGCTGCTTGTCAAGTCACCGGCAGTCGTCCTCGGCTATCTAAACAACGACAAAGCCAACAAGGAAACCTTCCAAGACGGGTACATGCGAACTGGTGACGAGGCTGTCATCCGCAAGGCACCGTCAGGCAATGAGCACATCTTCATCACAGATCGCATCAAGGAGTTGATCAAGGTCAAGGTAGGCCGCTCTCCTACACGCGGGGCCACACAAACTAACAGAATGCTAGGGTCACCAAGTCGCTCCGGCGGAGCTCGAAGCTCATCTTCTTACCCATCCCGCGGTCAATGACTGCGCCGTGATTCAGGTTCCAGACGAACGAGCAGGCGAAGTCCCCAAAGCCTACGTCGTCAAGTCGCCATCAGTTGGCCTCGAAGAGAATGATAGAGTCATTGCGCGCGAGATCCAAAAACACGTTGAAAAACACAAGGCGCATTACAAGTGGCTTGTTGGAGGCGTCGAATTCATCGATGAGATTCCCAAATCGCCATCAGGCAAGATTCTGAGGCGATTCCTGAGAGACAAGGAGAAGGAGAACAGGAGGAAGGCTGGGGCGAAATTGTGAGCGACTGGGTGTGAGCAAGTGTGCTGTAAGATGTTTTGCAACTGCTGTATATAGCTCAGTGTGCGTTGGCTATCTAGCGCTTGGAATGTGATGCATTCTCAGTCTCGACTTACTCATAGATAGAGTGTACAAATGACGTGTGTGCGGCACGGACATGCGCCTTAATTAGAAACACATGCCATGAATGACTCCCTAATGCCCATGCTTGAATCAAACCAATGCTCAACTTTTTCCCAACTCATTTCCATTCTAATCCCCAAACCCCAAACCCCTAGAGAAGCCTCCTTCCTCAATCTACAAGCCACGCTCATCCCAATGCCTCAACTCACATCTCCTGCTTCCACTCCTTATTAAACGCCCGTCCAATAACCATTCTCCTGACCTCACTCGTCCCCGCCCCAATCTCATACAGTTTCGCATCTCTCAAAATCCTGCCCACGGGAACTTCATTCATGTACCCCATACCGCCCATCAACTGCACCGCATCCGCCGCAACCTCGCTCGCCCTCTCCGCCGCGTACAAAATCGCGCCTGCGCAGTCTTGCGTCCGGACTTCTGGGTTGGCGTGCGATTCGTCGACAGCGCGCGCCACGCTGTATGTGAAGGACTGCGAGGCGCGGAATTTGGTGTACATGTCTGCTAACTTCCCCTGAACGAGCTGATTGTGCGCAATCGGGATGCCGAATTGTTTCCGCTGATGCGTGTACGGCAGGACGTTGTCGAGACTGGCTTGCATCAAGCCCAGGGGTCCCGCGCTCAATACCAAACGCTCGAGGTCCAGGCCTTCCATGAGCACGCGGACACCTTTGTTGACTTGGCCGAGCACGTTTTCGGACGGCACGAAGACGTCGTCGAAGACGAGTTCGCCCGTGTTGGAGCCGCGCATGCCGAGCTTGTCGAGTTTCTTGGTGATGCTGAAGCCTTTGGTGGACGTTTCGACGATGAAGGCGGTTATGCCTTTGGATGCGGCGTCGGGTTGGGTTTTTGCGTAGACGACGATTGTGTGTGCGTCTGGGCCCTGTCACCACGCTTACTATCAGCTCTGCGTCCCTACAGAAGGAAAGGATGTAGGCTTGTGACAATGTACGTTTGTGATCCACATCTTGGTCCCATTGAGTAGATACCCTCCATCCACCTCCTTCGCTGTAGTCTTCATACTAACAACATCACTCCCAGCACTATGCTCGCTCATCGCCAGCGCTCCAATCTGCTCCCCACTAATCAGGCCTGGGAGATACTTCTTCTTTTGTTCTGCGTTGCCATTCAGCATCAACTGATTTACACACAGCTGGCTATGCGCGGCATAACTCAGCCCTATGCTCCCACTCGCGCGCGACAGTTCCTCCATCACGACGCAATGTGCCTGGTATCCCATCGCTAGACCACCAAACTCTTCGTCGGCGGTTATGCCTAGGAACCCTGCTTCGCCGAACTTTGGCCACATGCCGTTGGGGAACTCATTGTCGCGGTCTGTCTTGGCTGCTACTTCCTCTGGAATTTCCCGACGTGCAAATTCGCGGACTGATTCTCGCAATTCGTCGAGGTCGGATTGTGATGGCGGCGAGAAGTTGGTCGGGTGTTTTGTCGAGGCGTGTCTGATGGCGGCGAGGCGTGCGGTCTGGGAGGAGCGGATGAGGGGTCGCACGGTACTTGTGAGGAGGCGGGGTGTTAATGAAGCCATTTTGCAGGAATTGTGTGTATTTTGCAGTGTGACAAGTGTACAGACGAAAAAGTGTGATGATGCTTCGCTCGGTTTGCAGCGGCTGTACGCGCCGAGGCTCCTTCCAAGCTGGGAAATGCGGAGTGTGCACGGTGCAATGACGGGTTTGATCTGGGGTAATGGATGCACGTGAGCGGGAGAATTCCGTCCTTGCATGTTTCACCAGAAGTCTTTGGAGACGAGTTGCAAGTACAATCGCATGGGACTTTTGATTCAGAAATGAAACAGAAGAGCTTTTCACAGCTCCTCAACCTTCTTCATGCCTCTTCCGTTGCACTCCCCGACATCCAGCGCCACCAGGAATCTGCTCACAGCATTATACGCTGCCACAGTCGCCGTCAATTCCACCACCTGCTTGTCATCCAAAAACTTCTTGAGCGCCTCTACCGTCTCATCCTCCACCTGCACCCCAATAGTCATCTGATCCGTATACACCAGCACCGCCTTCTCATCCTCCCCAAGTATCCCCGTGCCCCAATCGTTGCGCTTCCAATCACGTCCGTTAACAGGTGATTCAAAAGCTGCTTGTAGCGTTTCTTTCGAGACGCCGGCTTTCAATGCGAGAGCGGCATGTACGTCCCATTCGTGTACGGCGTGGTTGAGCACGGCGACGCGGCTTATAGCGAGTTCTTTGAGACCCTCTGGGACGCTGGTCTTGGTGCGAATCGCGCCGATGAACGAGTTCCACCCGTCGGCGACAGAGGGGTTGTGTAGCAGCGCAAGGTCGAGGGGGATAAGCGGGCGCGGTTTGCGGCGCTCGGCGATGCGTTCGTAGATTGGGCGGGCTTCTTCACTCGGTGGCTCAGACGGGGCGTATGGGACGCGCATGCTGAAGGTAGATGATGTGGTGAATAGTCGTGGGTGTGACTTTGTGAGGGTTGAAATTGGGCGAGGTACGTTGAGACGGGTAGAATTAGTGAAGATGCAAAGGACCATTGAGCTAGAAAAGTGGGCGGACGGGTTACGTTTATATACTGATGCACATGCAGGGACTAGAGAGAGCTTTCCCCACAGTGACACCGCGACAGCGATTTCGGCGGAGCGCATATGGCTTGTGAAGACGTCGGATTCATGGTCTTTGCAAGCAAAGTCTCACCATTGGAGCATTGGAGGAGGTACCCACCTTTCAATGGTCGTGACATTCATTTTGATGCAGAACACCCAGAGTATCGTTATATACAAGATCGAAGATCAACGCCGGTAAATGCTACATCCACTTTTACATCCTGCTTCGCTCGTCGAAGACGTTTGGCAGCCTTGGAATGCCCTCCAAACGACCGGTCTTTTTGCCTGTTGGCGCCAATGTGACATTGTAGAGGAGATCTAGCTTCGCCTTGGGGTCGTTGGTAGGCTTGAAGTCGAGCAGCAGATCATCCTTGACGGCAAAGACGGTGTCGTTGGTGACCCATTGGTCGTCGCGGGGGTATAGCTGGGTAATCAATGGTTTGTAGCCCTCTGCTGAGACCATAAGGTGGATGTGTGCGGGGCGGAAAGGATGGCGGTCCATGACCTTGAAGAGCTGGCCAGCAGCGCCTACATATTTGTTAGTAAAGCATGTTCGCCATAACGAGGACGGTTAGACTCACCATCAGTAGGCAGCGAGTACGCAGTTGGCTTGTAGCAGTAGTACCAGTACTCGCCGTTCTCGTTTGTTGTGAACTTGCCCCTCAAGTTGTTGGGCTCTTGGTTCTCAGGGTCCTGGAAGTCGTACTTTCCGTTTGCGCTCGCTTGCCAGATGTCAATGACCGCATTGGGGATACCCTTCTTAGTGTCCAGATCCCGCACAACACCGTGCATCAGCGCAGTCTGACCATCGGGATGTGGGTTGCGGATGATGGTGTCGCCGAGATCGCGGAAGGGAGAGTGGGGCGACCAGAATGGACCGAGAATTGTGGAGGAAGTGGGTGTCTCGCCAGACTCGTTAATGTGCTTGTGTGCGATTTCGTCGACTAGTCTGGCAGAGTGTCAATATTGCAAATCACCAGAAACGTGTATGGCGGGCTTACGATTCGACGCCGAGGACGTCCGAAATGCGATGAGCTTCATTTCTGGTGTCTGTGGTTGTCTTGCCAATGGAGTTGACAAATTTGACGCCATCGAACCACTCCTCGTTCGTGAGCTCGACTTCGCGAATGAAGTCGTGAAGATGTGTGATGAGCGATGTCAATACAAATCGTGTCCGGTCAGGGACGGCTGGTCCCATGGCATTAATGACGGCAGCTGTGAAGTTGGGGTCGAAGCGGTGCTTCGCGTCACCCTCCTGGTACTTTGGCGCGGTCTGAGTGTTGGGATCCATTGTGAATGTGTAGAATACGAGACTTGATAGGAAGAGGTGTGGCAAGCTTCAAGAAGGAGAATAGAAGTTTGGTTAATGATGTCTACATCTGGGGAAGCAAGACTCTTTATGTACCGCGCACATCACTCAGCATCTAGCCAACCGAATTGACACCGTTAACAATCGCCGTGTCTCTAGCCGGCGCATCAGGCGATGCGCTTAGACAGAATCTACTGCGGCATGCTGCGACGGCTTTGGGACTTGTGCGAGCGAGAACGCGAGGGAGTGCCGAACGTTGCGCCATCTGGAGCGTGGCTGCCCCGCAGTCGCCGGGGTACGCTGGCGAATAGGAATGCGAGGATAAAGGGTGAACTCTTAACCGCCGCTTTTCCTCGTCATAAAGTCTTTTGCCCCGCCTTCGGATTCGAGCGCGGAAAGTTTACTAACACTGGACCGAGATGGGTCGCGACTTCTTGGTGTGCATGGTGCGCGCGACAAGTCAATTGACTCTGGACATGTTGTCGATTGGTCTTACATGAGCAGATCCCAATTGTAAAGGAGAAGAAGCATCAACATGGTCAAACACCACCTCATGATAGGCACATGGACGCCTCCCGGAGTGATCATGACGGTCGCGTTCGACGATGAGACATTAAAGCTCGAGCTGGTCAAGAAGACGGAGATTCCTGAGGATGAGCCGATCAGCTGGATGGCTTTCGACGTATGCGCCGACTTTTCGATCATCGCATGCACTCAATGGCTGACCTATGAGGATCTAGCATAAAAGAAAGAATATCTACGGATCGTCGATGAAGAAATGGAGCTCTCATGAAGTCAAGAGCCCTGGTGAGATTGTACACACTGGCAGCTTTCCCTTGGGTGGACACCGTACGCGCATCTTCTCACGCTCGCATGAAACAAGCACTGACAGTCATGAACAGCCAAAGCCAATGATGCCAACACCAAGACACGCGCAATCTTCCTCCTTCCAGCGAAGAAGCCTCCTTACGCCGTATACTGCAACCCGTTCTACGACTATGCAGGCTATGGCAATGTTTTCTCCGTCAATTCCTCTGGCCACCTTGCAGAGAACATCCAGAACTACGAGTACTGCGAAAAAACTGCGATTCATGGCATGGTCTTCGATCCTAGCGAGACGTATCTATACAGCGCCGACATGTGGGCCAATCGGATATGGTGTCACAAGAAAATTGATGATCAGGGTAGGCTAGAAACTGTGGGCTACACGGAAGCGCCTGCGCCAAAGGACCATCCCAGATGGGTTGAGATGCATCCAAGCGGAAACTATCTGTATGCGTTGATGGAGGCTGGAAACAGACTGTGCGAATATGTGATTGATCCGCAAACAAAATTGCCTGTGTACACGCACAAAACATATCCTCTGATTCCGCCTGGTACGTCACTCGACATCGGCGCATAGACAAACAAGCGCAGCAGCTGATGATTCCAGGCATTCCCGATGCGAAGACGATGTATCGATCCGACGTCTGCTTCCTTAACAAATCCGCGAATTACCTCTTTGCAACCTCACGATCAAACTCCTTCTCGCTCACGGGCTACATTGCTGCATTCAAGATTGCTCCATCGGGAGTCATCGAGCGTCAGATATGTCTCAACCCCACACCAACGTCTGGCGGACACAGCAACGCGTTGTCCCCGTGTCCGTGGAGCGATGAGTGGCTGGCGTTGACGGATGATGAGAAAGGCGGGGTTGAGATTTACAGATGGCAGGATGAGTTCCTTGCAAGAGTCGCGAGATTGGAAATCGGCGAGAAGGGGTTCGGCATGAACGCAATTTGGTATGATTAGAGACATTGCAAGCAGAAGCATCTGCGGCATGTTCGATTTCTGGACTACTATAGAAGGGATTAGAATCAAATCTCGGCGCAGCATTCAAACCAGCTAAAAAGATTGTTTCAAATTTTTCTTGGACACAGCCTCCGTCAATATGAATCCCCCAGAACGCTCTCGTGTACATCCTGACTTTAATCTCACTTTTTTTTGCTTACACTTCCACAACCCGAGCTTTTTGCGCGCAATTCCCAGCCTTCCGAATGCTTTTCCGATGCCATGGACGGCGGCCTCAAGCGGGGCAGGCTGTCGTGCATTAGCGCAGTCGGCAGATGTCATCGGGGGGAAGCTCTCATCCTTGAGCTAAAGTGGTATGGGGTAGAGGTAGTAATCGCGGGCAGGTCTCGCATAGTTCATCCATAACCTCAATTGTGTATAGAAATCTCTGAAGCATCAACTAGACCCAATCGCACCCTTTCCAACTTTGCAATTGTCATTTACCCCACGTTGTGCCCGCCATGGCGTCCAAATCAACCCCAGGCATTTTGTATGTCACCATGCAGCCCAAAGACGGCTTGCCAGAGGCACAATTCCACGATTGGTAAGTTGACCCTTCCCAGGCAAACTCTGGCTTTGTAGAAACAGCATCTGACGCCATTTGCGTCCAGGTACCAGAACGAACATGGGCCAAATCGCCTGCGCCTGCCATTCTGCAAGAATGGCTTTCGCTACCGCGCCACCGACCTCGAGAATCAGCCTGGCAGCCAAGAGAAGCCAGAGTGGATGGCTATCTACGACTTCGACGAGCTCGAGCATTTGACGCGCGAACCGTATCTGAAGCTTAGGAGTGCGCCGGCACAGACACAGAGGGAGAGAGATACGATGAAGCAGATCTACGTGGATCGCCGTAACTATGATCTGCTGAAGGAATGGACAGGCCACGACTTTCGAGATTTGCAGAAGGTCGAAAACGAGGGGCAGAAGAACGTCATGATTGCTGTGAGCTTCCAACTACAAGATGGCGCGAATAAGGAGGAAGAATTGCGGAAGTGGTATGATGAGGAACATGTCCCCTTGTTGCAGAAAGTACCAGGGTGGCGAAGGACGAGGCGCTTCGTGACAAGCTATTTGGATCTGGAGAGCGGACACAGGAAAGAGACGGAGTACCTTGCGCTGCATGAATATGCGCCGCAGAATGGACTGGGAGGACCAGAATTCAAGGCAGCTATCACTACTGAATGGTGCGATAAGATCTACAAGCATGTCGTCAAAGAGCGTAAGAGGAGGGTGTACGGCTTGTACTATACCTTTGGCGCTGCACAACGAGACCTGAAGAGCCTCGAGAGCAATGACACAGTATCAGCAGAGTCGAGTGACGGTCTGACAAAGTCCTTCCCAGCCCATTCCACGTCAGACAAGCGCCCAGCAATCGAGAGCTTCGTAACCACACCAGACGGCGTCCAACTCCCCTACCGCCTCGAAGGCTCCACCGAGCCCGACGCACCGCTGCTCGTTTTAGCAAACAGTATTCTCGTCGACTACGGCATCTGGGACGACTTTATATCCAACTTCCTCCAACGCACCAACAGCAAATACCGGATCCTGCGCTACAACACCCGCGGGCGCAACACACTCCCCTCAAACTCAATCTCACCAATCAACATCGATGTCCTCACAACCGACATCGTCACCCTCCTCGACACTCTCCGCATCAAGCAAGCCTCCATTGTCGGCGTCTCTCTTGGCGGCGCAACAGCCCTCAATGCCGGCCTCTCATACCCCGATCGCGTCTCGGCATTCATCGGCTGCGATACAAACGCCTTCGCGCCGCCGTCGAATGCAAACGCCTGGAATGACCGCGTTGCCATGGCCGAAAAGGAAGGCTCAAAGGCCACCTCAGGAGAAGCCATTGTAGGCCAGGACCTTGCCGAAGCAACCGTGCGGCGATGGTTCGTCAAAGAGTCCTACGAGGACGCTGAGCTAGCGAAGAAAATCGCACACGTCAAAGACATGGTTGCTACCAATTCGCTCCCCGGGTTCAGAGACTCGGTCAAGGCACTGCATGGGTATGATATTAGGGAGAAGATGGCGGGGTATCAGGGCAAGGGTGCGTTTTTGGTAGGGGCGGGAGATGGCGTGCTGCCCAAGACGATGAAGGAGAATATGGCGGATAAGCTGGGAAAGGGGGTGGAGTTGAAGGTTGTGGTTGGGGCGGGCCATTTGCCGATGGTGGAGAAGCCGGAGGAGGTTGCCAGGTCTGTTGCTGAGTTTCTGGGTTGATGGGAAGGAGCTCTAGAGTGAAACGCACTGGCACGTGAAGCGTGATTGAGCTTGTGTCACTTCAGGATTAGCCTGGAGCTTGGGCTTCATTTAGACAAGAAAGCCTCCCAATGAATCGCTCAATCACTTTTCCAACAACAATTGCCATCCCCTCTTGGACACAATAACGACTGAAATGAAAGATTCGCGTTGCATAGCAGCTGTTTTGCCAGCAAGCTTCACCTTCAAATGCCACAGACGTTCGGCTGGTGCGTCGCGCCGCTCAGAGCCTCCAACGTCAATCCTCTCCTATACAAACACTTGCCCACACATCGCAGACCCACGATCACCAATAATACGAAGGGAAACGCCATGTTAAGAAACGGCACGAGGGAGTCGTGTCATTACTTAAGATGGGGAAATCAGACTTTGTCATAACCTGCGGCGGGGACACCTACAATGTGCATAAACCGATCCTCTGCACGTAAAGTGATGATTTAGAGGCTGTGAGTAAGTTTTGGTAAAGAAGAGAAAGAACAGAAGATCGACATGGTCGACGACAAGCCCGACATCGTCAAGTATATGGTGCAATACTTGTATGAGGGCGATTACCACTTGCCTTTAAAAGACGTAAACGGACCTTGGGTCTTCCAGTTCCATTTTGGGGACAGAGGACGTTTCCAAAGCTGGTCCCTGGACGAAAAATCACCATTTGGAGAAAGGCGAGCTTTGCTGGCGGTTGTCGAGCGAAGTAGCTTCTTGGCTGAAGGATTACCCAACCTTTTGACCTGTACGTCCAGCACACAATGCTACTCTAATCACGGCCTTCCCGACAGCAATATACAAAGCTTGCTCGAGTTTCAAGCTCATTTCAGACATTCGACCCATTCGCGACGATCCTATGCACTCTCAGCACGCGACAATTCCCCACTTCGGCCTCCAGCATTGTGCATCGGCCTTGAAAAAGAAACCAATGCGACACAACCAATTCATGCAGACGACCTCGGATTACATGGCGGGTATGCGCCCTCGCCGACAAATACAACGTCCAGGGTTTGAAAGACCTGGCCAATGAAAAGGTCAAAGAACATCTCGACCTAGTCTTCACGGATGCAAAGTTTCTTGAGACAATTAATTTCATCCGTAACAGTACACCGAAGAGCGACACTCAATTGAAGCGTACTGTTGCGGCGCATCTTGCCAGCTTAAAAGGACGGTATGGCATGCATAATTTGTTAGCGGACGCGTTCAAGTCGAACCATGCGCTTGCATATGACATGCTGATGTGCGATTGGTGCGCTCCGAAAGTCAAGACACCCAAAACACAAACATCCTCACCCCAGGGCCATTCAAGACATCCGCGGTACCAAGTCCCTAAGCACGATACGATGCTGCGCTATCCTCCATAGATTCTTCTTGTCATGGTGTAATATCACATCTGTATGGGCCCGACATTGGCGCACAGCTTGCCCAGCCTGTGAAAGTACCGCACTGGGCAAGACGGGGAGAAGTCACAATTTTGGGAGAATCATTGCTTAGTCTATGAACAGCCCTCCAGTCCGCTCTTCGCCAAGTTCCAACCGAATACACGACAATTACAAACAACACAGTTGGGCGAGCTTTCGAGGACTTATTTACCAGCACAAACAATTTCTTTGTACAAGCAGTCGACATTGAGACAGCTTCCAATCACCTCCTTCTTCGGACACACAACCATAGTATCGACCTCCTCGCCCTTTACCACATTCTTCATCGCCTTCTGCCTATTATCGCGAGCATTGCGATCCACCGAGTCCATGATACCGACGCAATCAAATCCCCCCTGGTCCACCTGTTACTGGAACGCAAGATCCACCTGCATATGCGCAACTTCCTTCCCATCCTTGTCCACCAAAGCGACCCTGACGTTCTCAGGCGCATCACACCACCGGGTTAGCCTACCTCGCATATCTAGCTTCGCACTTCGACCTGAGGGTGGAAAGTACATTTTCAAATTGCAAAACAGCTAGATCTCCTTCGAACGATCCACTTGTAGCAGTTCTTATCATCGAGTGTGGCGATCATGAATGTATCGGCGATCAGTTCGATAAACGCAGTCCTCAGCGCAGCGCCGTACTCTAGTGGGGTTTTATCTGACGAGACGTGTAGCAGCACTGATTCCTGCGTTCGCTCGATTATTCCGCGTTCACCGGGTATTCGACATAGAATCCTTCGCTGCTGGTCGAATATGTCCTTGCCACCCACTTTCGGGTTTTGCAATGCGCGGTCAAGGAGTCCTGGATATCGTCGCAGACGAAGGTGCCGTACCATGCTCCAATGTGTTGGTGTTAGTTTCCGATGTAAAGGTGAGCGTCCAAGTGCCGTTCCTGCCAGTTCCTGCTGGCAGAGCGGACGCTGGAAGTGCAGAGTTTGCCGTGATCGTGGGTGAGTTACGAACATCGGACATTCCCAGCGTACCCTGCTCCCAAACTCCACTACCGCAGTTCGACTGCCGCTAACGATCAACTATCCTACGCGATGGCAATACGACAACATCCCCAGAGCTACGACGCCGATGCGCTCGGGACGTTGCAACGTCAGTGGATACTAAGGTGAATCATTTTTCGATGAGTATGCCCCTAGCAACGAGGCATCTGCTCGAAGGATGTTTTCGTAAGAGTCCAAGTGACGATGAGTTAGGGAATTGACGCCAACACCGACAATATTGAAAGGAAGGATCTCGGTGTACATGTGGTTGTGAATATGACAAGCTAAACTTTCAGGTCGAATTGGCGGAGAGGCTTTCGTTGGAACTGTGATACTAACCAGGTTGTAGTCGTAGTGTCGATGTCGTTAGCTGCGAAATCGTGGGGGTTTGCAAGGACCCATAATCAAGTCAACTATTTTTCCTGCTTGGCGCACGGAAACACTCGGCGCACGGACATCCTCAAACATCCACACAGAGACTTGAAGCCCTAGAACACAATGTGATTCGAGTCATAGCAACTTCCGTAGAAAAGTGCGCAATAGGACCAGGGAACAAAGTTTTCTTATTTCTAGTCGCGAGATCTAGGGCAAAGCTTGCAGCCACAGAAGACAATCAGGCTCGATGTTGAGAAAAGGTGACGCTGGCCCTGCGCTTAATAGCGGATCCTGATTGGCGGCACATTGGAGTGCCAAATGAGAACGAGTATGCCACGACGAAGTAGGACTAGTAGGGATACTAGCTGTACAGTCATGCGCGGCTGGGAAAAGGCAGATTACGATTCCTCTTGTCCCGACTGCGCCGCATAGCAACAGTTCGAGTCTGCTTCCCACCACTTCATTTGACGCAGGTCAATGATCACGTCCATTGCAAGCAATCCGAATCGAATGCAATGCTTGATCTCCGCAAGAGGTTACGGAAACTTAAACGTAAAGAGCTAGCTCCCGAGGTTAGTAACGGTCCGAACCAATATTCTAAGCTAGCCATGGAGCACACTTTTGACGCTAAGATCCCGCAGAAACCTCCTCTTCAGCAGCGTTCCTCGCAGGCTCCGGCGCTAGCCACTGTACGCACAAAGCCCTACGGGCTATTCCTTCTTAACAAGAACGAGCCACCTTACGACTCGGAAGACGCTATAGGAGTGGATATTGTAGCCATACATGGCCTGAATGGGGACGCTTATACCACATGGCAACACGAAAATGGAACTTTGTGGCTTCGAGATCTGCTTCCGAGTAACGTTCCTGGGTCCCGCGTATTTACCTACGGGTATCCGTCTGAGCTCTTCTGGAGCAGTTCAGTGGCCACGCTACAGGACTACTCCCGGAATCTCCTGAGCTCTCTCACAGCCATCTTGGAAGGAAAACAACGTTCTATAATATTTGTCTGCCATAGTCTTGGGGGCTTAGTGTGCAAGCAGGTGAGAAGCTCGACGACATTGCGCCAATGATAACCTGACCTATTTTGAGGCTCTTGTTCTGGCGCATGAAGATGACCGCCTACACGGTGACATCCTGTCTGCCACTTCAGGCATTATTTTCTTCGGAACACCACATCGCGGTTCAAAAGGAGCTGATATCGGGAAAGTCGTCGCAAGAGTCGCGAACGTGTGTTTACGCGCGTCACAAGCCGCGGGCATAGCTGGGTCAATACGGGATGACCTTCTCACAACCCTAGGGTCAAATTCCCAAGCACTGAGCGATCTCGCTGTCTCTTCCCGGAATCGTCTGAGAAATTTGGAGATTGTTACCTTCCACGAAACGGAAACTATGCCTGGGCTGTCTGAGTTGGTAAGACCACTTCCAGAGAATACATATCTACGAAGCAGCATCTAATACGCCTCTGAACATAGGTAGTTGAGCGACATTCCGCCATAATGGAAGTACCCGGCGAAGACATCATACCACTTTTTGCGAATCATAGAACCATCTGTCGTTTTGAAGGGCCAACTGATGATGGTTATTGTTACGCTCTGAAGGTCATCAAACGATTGGCTAGAACAGCGCTCGTGAACCGAGAGATGGCAACGAAAGCGAACCGGACATCATCCAACCAGTGTATGTAACGATAAACCGCTCGCGATCCAGCATCAACTAAGCAATCTGTTAGCTTTAAGCGAAATTGAAAGATCCTGTATGATCCTGCTGAACTCAATCTATCTCGCAGAATACAAAGCGCAACTACCAAGACCGGTACAAGGGACTTGCAGCTGGATTCTGAGCCATCCTGCGTATCTGACCTGGCTAACCGCTGAAGAAACAAGACTACTCTGGGTTACGGGCGAACCTGGCTGTGGCAAAACCATGCTGTCTGCTTATCTGACGGACCACCTCAAACTGGGTCGCGCTACCCATGTCAAGCCTCAAGTCTTTTTCTTCTTTTGTGACGACAAAATCAAGTCTCAGAGAGACGCAAACGCTATACTTCGAGGCATTCTGTATCAGATCTTACAGCAACATCGAAAACTCATCAAGCATGTGAAAAGTCGTTTCGAGTTGGACGGGCCTAGCCTCGCAAACTCCTTTCCAGCGCTCTGGGAAATTTTCCTGAAAATAGTTGCCGATTCTACATATGGCGCTATCGGAGTTATAGTGGACGCAATTGATGAATGTGAAGCAAGGACGCGCAAAAGCTTCCTAAACGCCATGATGCAGCTAGTAAACGAGGCCCAGGATGTACGTCGAAAACCACGAAATTGCATCAAGTTCCTGATAACCAGCCGTCCATCGCTCGGCAATTCATACAATCTCACGGGAGTAATGAAAAACAGACTATCAATCGACCAAAACCAGGGTAATGTCAGTGAAGATGTGAAGCTGGTCATTCGAAGCAAGGTCAGCGAAATTGCGAACAAATTCCACTGCGACGATGAAACGAGGAACCATCTAGAACAAGTGCTGTACTCCAAGTCTGACCAGAGTTTTCTCTGGTTGAGCATGGTGCTCCGTAGCCTAGAAGGAAGTCCAAAGGCATCAAAGAGAGATTTCGAACGGATCATCAACACATTCCCGCCAAATCTTGAAGCTACTTACAGCAGATTCTTACGTGGGATCTCATCTGAGGATCAAGAAGACGCTGGAAAAATCTTACAACTGCTTATTGGAGGCTCGAGACACCTGACATTGGTGGAAATAAACATTGCATTCACAATTGACCAAGGCCATAAGTCGGTAGCCGATGTTTTGGATGATTTGCAGCTCTCTATTCGCTCGACGCTTCAAAACATCGTGGGATCCTTCGTCCGCATTAAAGAAGTGAACAAGAGCTCGGACGAAGATTCGAAAGTTTCGCTGATACACCAATCCGCTAAAGAGTATCTAACAGACCTTGCACGCCATTCTACAGACAACATAGTGCAAAGCCTCGCGGTTCCCTTAGTGGATGCAGCGCTGAGCATATCCCAATCATGCATACGGTACCTTCTCCTAAAAGAATTTCAAGCGGATATTTTTGCTTCGGAGAGGACAAGCCTCGAGACCAGTTCGCCCAGTTCGACCCTTTCGCTCCCAGTCACAGACTGCGACACAATGGGCTTAGGCGGCCCTCTCGGCCTAGACGACCATCTCGGCCTAGACACCTTCTTTAAAGACTCACAGGATGTGGACGAGGAGCAGTGCAATCTGATCTCTCAAAAGTACAAATTTTTTGATTACTCTGCAACACATTGGGCAGAGCACTACTCGCTGTGCGAAGGCATCGCCCCAAAATCTGTCCGGGAGGCCGTTCATCGACTGATAGCGAATTCAAGCTGCGTGTTGACGAATTGGCTGAAATATTACTGGATCAAAAACAACATGGAATACTCATTTCCAGACAGTTTTGAGCCGATTGAAGTAGCTGCATTCTTCAACCTTAGCATGCTGCTTGCCGAGATCGTGGAAAAGGCAGAGTTTGGAAGCGAAGGAAGAAAAGTTCGAGCGCTGTTTTGGGCAGCGCGAATGTCCTCCCTGGATTGCATCAGAGTGTTGCTTCAGCATGGCGTAAACTCTAACG
The DNA here is from genome assembly GCA_010015745.1 of Setomelanomma holmii. Lineage (NCBI taxonomy): Eukaryota > Fungi > Ascomycota > Dothideomycetes > Pleosporales > Phaeosphaeriaceae > Setomelanomma > Setomelanomma holmii. Next base: position 177,567 of record ML978204.1, read on the forward strand.
GCACTGGTATGGATCGGCAAACACCTTTAACTATATCTGCGCAATACGGACATCTGGATGCTGTTCATATACTTCTCAACGACCCATGTACAGACGTTACTTTAATAGCTAAATCGGGAAGATCAGCAATATCATTTGCAGCGGGAAATGGACACTTGGAGATTGTCGAAGCGCTGTTGGATCGTGGAGCGTTCAGGCCAGACGATCAGGATAACACACGTTGGACGCCACTCTTCTGGGCCGTGCAAGGAGACTATTCAAGCATCGTGCAACTGTTGCTGAGGCAGCCGTCAGTCGACGTTAACCAAGTCGACAAATCTGGACGCTCAGTCCTATCTTGGGCTGCAGGTGAAGGCGCCCGGCGAGTTCTGAAGGTCCTGCTTCGACACACCTCAGTTGACCTCAATCTTAAAGATGCCAAAGGGCGCTCTGCACTGTCGTGGGCTGCGGGAAACGGCCAAAATGAAGTGGTCATGACTTTGCTGCACAAAAAGGGCATCGACAAAGCTACCAAAGACAATGACCTACGGAATGCAATCTCCTGGGCATGTCAAGGCGGACATACCAATACCTTGCGCACCTTACTCAAGAATGAGTGTGGTGGCGAGGACGACGTTGATGTCGATACTTGGACGCCATTGCTATGGGCGCTCTTCGTCCAGTCCCCAGCGACGGTGGAAGCGCTTCTCTCAACCGGCCGCGTCCAAATCGACCGCCAAGACAGTTACGGTCGTACGGCATTAATATGGGCTGCGAGCTATGGGTATCTAGACGTGGTGCAGCTGCTACTATCATGGAAAGCAGCACTGCACATCAAGAATCGAGGGGACCATACAGCTGCAGATGTTGCCAGGTCAGATGGGCAAATTGAGGTATGTGAATTTCTCGAGGCTCAGCTGGACAAGGAAGCGGAGAGGAGTGTGGATCTGCAAGCTATACCCCATCGTTCTCTATGAGATTGGGCTCTTCGTTAAAGTTTTATCACGTACAGTAGCTAGTTCCGCAAAGACAGACGTTATATAAGTATCTGAATGCGAGATACGTCGAGAAGTAATAAGCGACGAGCCGCTCCCGTGTTATAGAGTCTCGATTAAGCCGATAAGCCAATACACGAAGATCACCTGCACTCAATGCACCAGGCAGTGCAAATACCCACGATGTTTATGCAAGTATTAACAATCACAACACAGCATTACCAAATCAAAGCGCGTAGGTCTATAACGCTCGAGTACATCTGCACACCCTCACAAACAGATTTTTACACCTAGCGCTTCCCGGCGCAACTCAAAACCACTTTACCATATTCCCTACCAACTAATTGCATCACTTAAATGTACTCTTCCCAGGACAAAAGCCAGCCTGCCACGTCCCCGAACACTTCTTGCTCGTGCTCTGACATTTGCCTATCCACGCGTTAGCCCTTCATCCCATCCCCATCGCATCCCTTCCCCTTTCCCATCCTCATCACACTTACCCGTCCCATTACTTCCACAAGTATAATCCCCCTCAAGATCACAGCACCGATTATTCGCCCCGCCAGAGCAAAGACCGGTAGATACACTGCCGTACAGATTGTTGAGGCAGTTGGACGGCGAGGTGCAGGTACCGCCGCCGTTAAGGCAGGATTCGGCGAGGACAAGGGGGGAGAGGGCTAGGGTGAAGACTGTGGTGGGACGCATTATTATGTGCTGAGAATGAGAGGTATGGTTGAGGAAGTAGTGTAGTTACAACTGTGCGAAATGGAGGTTGGGTGGGAAGAACGGGGAATTATATATGTGCTGCTCGTACCTGCCAAAATTGGCTTGAATGATGGATGTGAATATCTTGCTAGGGTGTATAAGGTGTGAAGTTGTACGGCGTATCGAGCACACGATTATTGGCGGAGTGATGAGGTGCTAGAATTGCGATCCATGTTACCATCTCATGCGCGATGCGCAGTCGTGCCATGGACGTGGGATAGGCTGTCTAGATCCCTTGTCATGCTGTGGAGATCCTAGCAACTAATACTACTTTCACGAGACAGCGAGACCATCATTCTGTAGGGAATGCGAGATACGATGGAATTGCGTCCAAAGAGCAGTGGGAATTGTGTAAGGGCGCCAGTGGAACATTGAACCAAAGCCTCGGACAGGCTGTGACGACTATACATTGGGGGCACTCATGGATGAGATGGTGTTGAGCATTATACTTTATTGTGCGAAAATTGAGGCACAAGGGCCTCGAGAGTCACAAAATCGATGTATAGTATCGCCTCTCATCCTTCGCAGGTTCGACCTGATTGCATTATCATTACCTACGCTTTCCCGTTCAATTGCTATCGAATGTTACTCATCCACTGAGTTCCAATCTTGAGGGACATTTGCTTCCTTTTTAAAGCCTAAACACGGGAGTGTGCAGTTCAAAGAACCAAATTCATGAAGAAGCTTCCAGTACCCACTGCCAACACAACTCCCCACGCCACCGATGAGCTGTACGATCTTCCATCGACAGGGCGATTCCCACTACCTGCAAACTGCGACTGAGTCGCTCCAGGCGGAGCCGAAGACACGCTACCCGCACTTCGAGCACTGTTAGTCGTCGTCGGCGACGAGACAGCAATAGATGGCTGCGATATCGATGGCAGAACAGTTGCCGAGGCTGGCATTGGCGATGAGATCGTCGCTGACAGAGCACTAAACGATGATGCGGCATCCGCGCTGTTCGCCGCGTAGACAGACACTGTGGTCGTCACGGTGACTGTGCTTGAGGTTGGCGTGCTACGTGTGATGCTGGGAACGTAGACCCAGTACACGTGGTAGTAATAGCTGCGGTTTTCATAAGCCTTGAGTTCCCCGAAGTTTAGAGCTGAACTTACTAGGTAATCGTGAAGTAGAAGTAAGTGTACACGGTGGTGACCTTCGTGGTCGTGGTAATTGCTGGGATCGTCGCTGATGATACAGCTGGAAGAGACGAGCCAATGAATCCTCCATTGCCGTCGGTGGGCGTGCAGCCCGTGCAGGATTTGCCATTGGGACAGTTGCGGCCGTTGGTGCAGCAGTAGTTTCCGACTGGAGCGTATGAGCCACCGGAGCAGCAAGTCGCAGATAATGGAGCGATGTGCATAGTGTCGCAACATTTATACCCTACACGAGCACAGTACTGCAACAGACCGTAAGTTCCGCATAGAGTCGCGCCTGGGTCGCCTGAAATTCTGTTAATGATGTTGTTTCAATAGACGTGGGAGCGCGTGATATTTACAGTCTCGCTTTTCCAGACCTGATTCGCGCTTCTCGAATGCTTCGAGTGAGTTGCTTTGAGCGACAGCTGCGAAAAAAGCCAAGCAGCTCACGATGAATTGTACGGTTCTGGGTACCATTGTGTAAGTCGGTTCCAGTAGGAAGTCAAGAATGGCGTGCGCGAGCCCGCAGACAGGCGCACAAAGCTCATGTTATACTTTCCCACCACGCTTTCTCTCTGCACACCGGGTGAGTATCAACACGGGAAGTGTGTTCTATTCCGAGGGCTGCCTTGCAGTTGTGGCGTGTGTAATTTCCATCCATCTTCAGCCTTGAGCCGATAGTTAGCAGGGACAACGAGGCGAAGCTCGCAACCACCCGTAGCATCGCATGGTGTTGATTGGATAATCGTGTGATGCACAGGCACTAGTACCTTGCGGCGATGCCGGAAAGGGTAGACTTTCGCTTTCCTCGCATACCATGCCGCTTTGACCACCAACATCGTTGCCTGAATACGAGGCGGTAGAACAGTGAAGCAGGACCTGGACGAGCGGGACAACTACAAACCGAGGTCAGCCCGAAGATCATCATTCGATTACTTACCCTTGCTGGGCCGGTGAAGATTCTCTGCGATGCCATTTTCCTCAAGCCTAACACAAGATTGCTTTGAAAGCATGCGCTCCAATAGACGCACCGCCCGTCGCTTTGGCTGGGTTGACTTTCGATTGTACTAAAGTGCGTGCACCAGATATGTCAGAACAAGCAACAGCCGTTGGGCGCAATTTTCCGATTGGCGAAGGTTATGTTGCGACGTAGCCACCTAGGAAAAGCAATAGCTCGGTGCTGCAGGTGGGTAGATGTGGCTTGATACCGGTGAGGCTGATACTCGCATTCATGAGTCTGCTGATTGTGGAGATTCGCTCCGCTCTAAAGATTGGGGAATGCCTGCCATTGAGGATGTTCGGTATTGGAACGCTATTTGATTAGTTGCCATGTGTTTCGCAAGACGATTTCGCAGAACGAAGCAGCCAGAAGATCGCAGCTTGTTGGAAACTGAGATGTTTGGGTCAAACATTCCATTTACATCATGTGCCGATACCGAACCGGAGTATAGTGAATGACCATTTAGGAGATTCTTATGCCGCACGAAATCAGAACCTTGCGCGACTGATCAAGAGCGCCGCTTCATCCTAGACCCAAAAAGGAGGCTGATGACATCGGCTCTTGAAAACCAGTTGTCCGAGCTCAAAATTCAGGCCCCATCATGGTCAGCTGGCAGGCGTGATGTTGTGGAAGACTTCCCAAATATGCCAAAAAATGATTGTCATTTCTGCGGCGGTAGTAGACTCCGTAGTTGTTGACTGACGGGTTCATTATGCTGCAAGGCTACCCGAGGATTCTGGTTCCGTCGTCGGATCTGTAGAAGTTCCTTGGTCTTCGGCTCTCGTGTCTTCGCCATTGTCGCTCGAATCTTTTCCACCTCGTCATCCAGACTTTCCTGCTAACGGTCTCCACGATCATCCTCTTCATCAGAACTCACAAAGATCCTCGTCAATGATGTCTCCATATCTTTCGAAAAGTATACGGCCACGAGACTTTGCAGAGCAGGGAAGCTGACCGAGTTGGCAACGAGGATTCAAAATCCGATCGGGTTTCAAGGTATCGTTAGCACAACTCAACCACGTCGCAGCATAGTTGACGCCATCCTCCGGGAAATCCACCACGATGTACAACTCGCCAGGCAAAAACCGACTAAGCCTGTCGCCCTTTTCAAGCGAGGCGCCGGGTGTTGTCAATTCCTCGTACACTCTACGGATCGGTCAGATCCCGTATCTCGAGCCTCATGCAGCACACTCACTAGATAGTACCACGTCTCAGATCCGAAAAATCCAGGAGGAGAACCTATCGAAACGGAGGGGACTCGATCAAAAAGCGCACAGCTTTCGACAAGTCTGAGAAGCATTGTCCTGGGGTATTGTAAATCCCTGAGATTGTACCGCTTACGGGACAGACGAAATAGCGGTACTCGTGAACCCGCACGTAGAAGCAAGCGCATGGACAGCGATCGAAGGCCGTGTCGAGTTGCTGGCTGATCATTCCTCGAAAGAAAGTGGGATGTTCATCGTGAAACCAGAGTCTCTTCGCCGAGTCAAGATCGTCATAAGTAATTAGCTCACCATCTGCGCTGGTCACAGCCTTCGTATCGTCATCCGCAGCATCTATCGGCCTTGCTCCCGTCCTCAGTCTTCGCAGGAAGAAGGCCGTAGAAATAGCCCTCGTACAACCAATGGGCCTGAACTCTCTCATGTTCACGCCATAGACACGTACAATCGCATTGATCCGCTGGAGAGCACGTGTACTCGAATAATCAGCACTTCCGTATGGGGATGGATGAACGTGCGCGATTTACCGATAACGGATCCAAGCCGTCAACCGCCGGTACCAGTATATGAATTTGAACTTATTCTCGAGATGTTGACGGTAGCATGCTCTTGGTTTGGTGATGAGGAGGATGTCCGTAGGTCCAATGGGATCTTGGACGCGCTGAACAACATTGTAAGTACACGCAGCAAGTTCCTTGAAGGGGATGGAATCGTGAGTGGTAGCTCACGGTGTAGAGACCAGAAACGACCGCCACGATACTTGCGCGCAAGATCAGGATGAGAAGTGAAATGCAAACGTAAAATGTGAGAAACATCAAAGCCACGCTGACGCGGAATAAGCATACGAGAAAGCCGACGCCGAGGAGGATGGGACGACGCCAGGAATACCGCGCCATGGTATAAATCGTTCATAACGGTCTTGCGATCGTGGTTGATTAGCGATGGTGACTGATATGTTGATATGGAAGCCTTGTGCGATTGTCTTGGCTTGTAGATGGCGGACCAGCGGGCGCACCGGGCATGTAGCAACGCTACTCGTTGTTTCTCCGGGAGCACCAGCTGTGCCTGAGCCAGAAGGATCCTGCAAGCTGCCATCGTTTTTGCTGCAGGTAGCGGTTTGTTGTTACGGAAGTCTCTCCCGACCCAAGACGCGGCGAACATTCTTGACGTCATGACTGAGAGGTTTGAGCGACGTGTTAGGTACGAGCACAACGAAGACGAGAGGCGGAGCCCGCGCGTGCCGTTTGATAAATGATTTTAAATTCGACATCTACCCTTCTACTCATACAAACGTTGTGCGAAATGTCTGTCTCTACCGCCAACATGACCGAGAAGATGTGGCATGGGGAACGCTACACCAATGGGGACGCGAATGGCGAAACACCACCAGATCATGTCATCGTACAAGGAATCCGCTACGAGCCGGTCACCGAACAGCGCAAACCGTACATGTCGTCGAAGGGGTCGAAGTTGTTACATCCAGGTGTGTGTGGTCGCGCGTGGCTTCACCCTCGCCGTCGATCATGGTGCTAATTCATGCAGGTACCGCCCGCGTCAACATTGCCCCGTCCGCCGAGTCTCCGCATGGCACCACCGCGAACGGCTGGGCTGAGAAACACGCGCACCAGACAGTGCTGCAACAACATTGCGACTTCTTCGATCAGGATCGCGATGGGGTGATCTGGCCGTCAGACACCTTCATCGGCTTCCACCGCGTTGGCTTCGGCATCTTTCTCTCGATCATCGCAGCCTTCATCATACATATCAACTTCTCATATCCGACCGCTACTGGATGGCTGCCAGATCCATTCTTTCGCATCAACCTCAAGAATATGCACAGAACAATACACGGAGGCGACACAAGGACATACGACAATGAAGGGCGCTACATCCCGCAGAAGTTCGAGGAGATATTTACCAAATACGCTGACGGCAGAGACTACTTGACATTTACAGATATGGTCAACATGCTGAAAGGACAGCGCAATGTGTCCGATCCAATTGGCTGGGGCGGCGCTATCTTCGAGTGTAAGTCGAGGTCAAGGTCGAGTACATTTTTTGCTGTATGCTTACAATGTTAGGGGGTGCTACATATCTCATGCTTTGGCCGGCCGATGGACGAATGATGAAGGAAGACATCCGAGCTATCTTTGACGGGAGCATTTTCTACGTCATTGCCGAACGAAGAGCGAAAGGCTTGAAAGCTACGCCAACAACTCAATAGAGTGTTCATCGAGCAATTCACGGTAAACAACGAAATCCACCAAGTGAGAGTGACGTACACGCTGCGTATGTTGCGTAAGCAGTGCCAGTCGTCGCCTTTCACCTTAGTCTGCGTTTGTCTTTTGCAATACTTAAGCTCTTCTTGACTCACTGAACAGGCTCCACAATCCAAATATCGCCCACATCACCAACCGACAGCACCCAGCTGGTAGTCAACTCCAGAACATAGAAGTAGACAGCGCCCAGATCGCAACGACTACCCCGCTTTCCGCCATGGATAGCCTCTCCAACGAGCTTCTGCTCAATGTCGCTTCTGAGCTTGTCACCGAGGACCTGTGCGCACTCGCGCTCGTGTCTAAGCACATGCAACCCATAGCACAGGAGCACCTGTATCGCGCTATATCAATCCCTGCGTCCAGACCTCTTCCTGCTCCAATGAACATTCCAGATAAGTAATTAGCTTCTTTGCTACGCACCCTGACCACGAAGCCAAAATTGGCTGAGCTCATTCGACATCTAGATGTACACCCACAGCAATACTACGTGCCGTTCAAGTACGCTCAGGCAATGCCAGAGCTTTCCGCACAAAGCTTGTCGCTACTGCGCTCAACACAACCCCGAATCTCGTAACATTCGATCATCGGTATGATCCTTCAGCGCACCAAGAACCTGCAAACACTCGACCTGGAGATGGTGTATGCGGGCGAATCTTGGCGGAACAAATACGATTCTCACCGCTACAATTATCACGAATGTAGTCTGGATGAGCTATTCGGACCTAGGCCGCCGGATGGGTTCCAAACCTATCGCGACTTATCGCATATCCCTGGGCTAAGGTCACTCAAGCGCTTCACATTCGCCGGACGGCTGAACTTCTCATAGTGCACGCTACCATCGCTGACGACTCTACGCCTTGATCTCTATTGCAACTTCACGCCGCTCGAGCCGCCACCTGAGGCAACATCGAAAGTGCAAACACTAGAGATGGTCATCTCCGCACTTGACTTCAACTACGATCACTATTTCGACTACTTCACAAAGCTCATGCGCCTGGTCATACACATCTGTAATTGGAAGTTTGAGCCATCCCACGGCCACCGCAAAGCACACCGCTCTGATGTCATCGATCGCAATGACACTCCAGACTTTGGCGAGTTTGTCGACACCAAACTCTCGTGCCTAGCAGATACGCTCGAAGAGCTAGAGATCATATACGAAGAAGACGAGCGCCGGAAGGACTACATCTGGAACTTCCAGCCGGCCGACTTCGCGGCATTCAAGAAACTAAAAACTCCTTCCACCCCGCACCCCCTGATTCAAGCAAATGATGACCTTGTGCCCTGTGGCTTCGCAGAGGAAAATCTGCCTAGCTCACTAAACAAACTGAAGATCACACACGTGGACGTGCGGGAGGCGGACATCAACCTTCTACTGAAGTCCACCGCGAGCAGCCGAGCGCACTTCACAAAGCTAGCGGAAGTACACATCAAACCTCTCATCATCGAAGGCACTGCTATGCTTCTGCCGCGTCGTGGCATTGCAGATGGCGTAGCATCTCTCAAGGAGGCTGGAGTCAAGGTTGAAGCGCAGACGGTGGATCGTTGAGGAGATGGTGTTGGGCCTGACAGGAGACGGATCTGGAGGATATCACTGACACATTGCTTGAAGTAGTGGTCACCTACGCGGGTAGATGGCACTAGGATATATGGTAGACGGGCGTGGAGGATGATACGCATCCAATGTTCGGAGTAGCGGTTACCCACTCATGTAGCTGGCACTGAGACATATGATAGACAAATGTGGAGGATGACATGTAGGTCAGCAATCAATAACACCCTTCAAATTGTCAAAGCGACGTACTCCATGTGTCCAGGTCAGTACTGGCAGTGCTTGCCTCGATGATACGTTCTGTGGGCGGAAAACATTAATGCTGAAGCAAGCCTCATTCGGTTCGTAGGGCAGCTCAGAGGGATGTTGCATGCAAGAGTACCCATACTGTGTTGCGTTCTTGGTGCCGTGAAACGCTGCTGGCGCGCTAACCTGTGCAAATCGACTGTTTCCAATGGGTTGGCTTGCGTAGTCAATTCCGAGCCATGCCTCTACTGGCGCAGGCAGGGCTTTCTTGGTCAAAGTCTGGTTGACGGTGGTTTCAATAAATGTGCCGCAGTCGGGGAGCGTCACTTCTCGAGTAGCCTGTGCTGCTGAGTTGGCCCAAAAGATCGTACAAGCAGTCTTGAGGCGTTAGTACACGCCAGGAAAGCCCATCGTGTCGATGCTTGTTTCCGTTACGAAGCGGAGGGTTTGGAAACAGTTCATACTCAACGTCCTCTCGCTCTGTACTTGAAGCGATTGATGTGAACTGACCTTCCTCGTCTTCAGGTGCTATAGCCGATTGAGGTCCGGTATCCGCTCAATACTGGAGACTGATCTGCATTGCCCCCATTATTGGCAGGCTACCCGAGATAGCAACGGCTATCGCGATGTTGTGAGAAGTTTGGACGTCAGTAGACGCACGGGACTTGCCAGGCCACCATGAGAATGCGCACTTGGAGGGTAACCGCGACTTTACAATATCTTAAAACACTTCCAAAGTACTCCAACGTAATCAAAACACCACAAGCCACCACAGCACGCTGTTTCGATGCCAAAAGATACCAAGTAGTGCTAGCCGTGAACGGTTCGGAAGACCCGCCACGGGCCGAATGTTGATCAAGGACGTCGGGTACCTGCAGCCGCGATGGGCAAGGAGTAGTCTCTTCGGTGTGATGAACAGGTCTACTGGAGCAGGAAAAAGGCGTGTGAATTGAGGTTTTGTGTAACTTGTCAATGCTAGTGTTGAAAAGATGGGCTATGACGCTCTGAGATGGCCAAAGCTCAGCCACGCCCGAAATGGCATGGGCGACCACGGACCGCTTCAGGTCTTCCACGTCAGCAAACCTCACCCAGGCAGCATAATTCGTGCTCTACGCGTTTTCAATGATACTACTACGTACTGCTGCATTAAATTGCAGGCTGGAGTCAATCAAGTCACATAGAAAATCCCGCTTCATCGCGTACATTACTCCCCATTGCGATTACCATCGAACCCACCATGAGCACCGGTCATCTTCTCAAACTTCCCAACGAGCTCCTACTGGGCGTCCTAGACTGCTTCGACCGAAAAGAACGACAGGCAGTACTCTGTCGGCTGTCACTCGTCAATCGTCGGCTGGCCGAAGTTGCGAGAGATGAGCTTTTCGTCTCGCCTTCGATCAATCCCATGCATGCCAAGGAGATGGTTGCACAATTGGTCAGAAATCCATGTCTCGCGTCTAAGATCAGATGGCTAGAGATCCAGCATAATTGCGCAGTTGAAGAGCGCGATTCTGGCGGCATTTTAACTGCTGACATGTACCAAAAACGCGTCAAGCCTCTCTCACTTCGTTGTTTGCAGACCCTGCGTATGTATAGAGTCACCGAAGTCGCGTCTGGATGGGTGCCCTGGCTCGATACTGATGACGCTTTCATATATTCTGCAGTCGTCATCGTCATGGCCCAAGGCTTGAAGCAACTATGCCTTTCACGACAATTTGCGGATATGCTGGGGCGTGCGGAGATCACGACTCAACCCGGTGGATCCTTCAGGCCGTACCTGACAAGTCCCATCCTTTGGGGGCAACGATTTCGCTCCCTGGACAGTCTCATCATAGGCCCTATGGAGCAGGCTAACATGACTAAAATCGAGCCCAACTCCGAGAACTACCTGCGAGGCCTGCGATATATGGATTTTGGCACCTTCCAGAACGTCTTGCGACTTGAGGTGCCTGGAGAGATACTTGCGATTATCCATCAAACAAAGCGTCCGACCAATATAGGCAAAGAGCCGGGTACGAGAAGACTCAATTTCCCATCCGCCATGGAATACCTATGTATTACCGAATGTATATGGAGGTATCTTCGCATTCTCCATGAGCTCTCGCATCCGAGGATCCGTCATGAAGGAAATCCTACTGAGACGCGCGTCTCACGCGCATATCCTCACCTGCGTGAGGTTGTGGTAGTGTGGAACCATGACGCTGTACCTGAGATGCATAATCTGGCCGACGAGCACGCTGTATATACCTGGCACAGACATTGTCAGACGGCCGTTCGCGAGGGATACAAGTTGCGTTGGACCGCGCCGAACGGATTGCTTGATGCGTTTGAGGCGAGGCGGCTCAGCAAAAGTATAGAAGTTGCGTTGGATCGTGTCGGACAGATTGTTTGAGGTGTTTGAGGCTCGGAAGCGCCCAAGCAATAATCCCTCATCTGAACCTTCTCCCAGGATGCCAAGCACCGCATCACGAGTTGAGAATTGACATAAGAGTGAGACTGTACCTGGAGCTACCGAGATGACTCGCTCAAGCCGGTGTCAAGCCTGTTTGACTTAGCATGCGCTAGCAAGTTCACTCTCACTTTCACTCTCGCTGATATAGCGCCACTAGCTATAGATGGTAGCGTGCCCACCCTCGCACATCCACTCAACACAGGTTCCGCAACTCCAGCGCCAACAAGATCAACTCAACCCTCTTCTCAACTGACGAATTCATTACATCAGCATGTCCTCTTTCTTCCAGGCCCCACGCGCTGCCTTGAATGCGCAACCCGCTTTCGCTGGTGCGCCAAACGCTTCAACAACGTCCGCATGGGTATTTGGCTCTCGTGCACCGGTGACTCCCTCTCCACTTCGACAGGCCTTCTCTTCACCTTCTTTCACTAATGTGACCCCGTCGTCCTCAGATTTGATGGAGCTGTCTGGCGACAATCTCGATCTGGCCGTCGCGAACTCTTCCCAATCGTTCAGCAACATCAAGGTGATTCGCCTTCATGTCCAGCTTGACCACATTCCTTTCGCCCTCCTCGACACTATGCTGGAGCAAGTGAAGGCCTCGGGATCGTTGCGCGAAGTTCACTTGTGTATCCAGTCGCAGTTATGGCCTGCTCTCCAAGACGTGCAGAAAAATGTCGGTCTAGAGCGAGCTCTCACATCTACGGCTCGCAAGTGGGTGAACACGAAGATTCTTTTCAAGTTTTTCTTCTTTCTTCCGCATGTTCCAGCTGTGCCCGAGCAGGACAATGTGAGGAAGCCTGGCACAGCATCTCACAACTCTGATTATCTCGACTTCAACCTGTACAAAGAGGTGGATTTTCCAACTGCTATAGCGGGTACTCAAGAAGCGTCGAATGAGCTCTACGATATCTTGGCTTTTGCTGAGGGCCGGTCTTTGGTCCGTCCTTCGGTCGTTGCAGGTTCTGCAGGCAACGAACGCGGTGTTGACGATGTGATGGGCTTAGGCGAGATGATTTGAGGGATACTGACAGCGGCCGCACAACCACCAGACATGGCAGATTGATGGGTGGTATATCATGCTAACGATACGTAGAGAAGGTCCGGACCTTCCGCTCGATGTCGATGCCGATGGTAATCATACTGACAATGGAAGATTTTGAGACGTATTGGTTGACGGAGGGATCTAACAATGGGCATAATTGAAAGGTGGCATACGCAAGCATTGTGGATTCACAGAGGATAGGGCTGCTCTGCAACTAATAGTCGATGCAGACTACACCTTGTCACAAGTCTTGGATATCTCCTGCTCTTGTGGCGTTGTGCAAGGATTCCCTTCATCTGCTTCTTGGCGAGCGTGTTGAAGTTACTGATTCAACCTACCCAGGTCCTTCCAAATGGCACAATTGACAGGTCCACTTCAGAAAGGACGAGCGTCATGCCACGACTGAAGGCCTATGCGACACACACCGGTACTTGTCGGCAAAAGATACGTCCTATGATATGTTATTAATTCGATTAGATTGCCATCTTGTATCCGGCAAACGGGAAGCGATGGTGCCGAGGCCGCAATATGCGAAAGCTTGCATCATTCGCTCCAGCCTCAACATGCTGGCTCACCACATATCAAATGCCCATATCATAAAGATGATCTCTCCAGATAAATTGAACACTCTGAAGTCGTCCAGGTTCGCTTCCAAATACCAAAATGCCGTACCCGGTCTTGCAACGAGCCCTTTGGCGCCCGAATAGTATAAAAGTCAACCGCAAGCACACTTTCGAATAACAGTCTTCACTCCCAATCTCGCCATCACAATGCATTTTCCAATCATCGCCCTGGCCCTTCTCCCCTCCGTGCTCGCCCACGGCCTCATAACGAGCCCACCTGCCCGTCCCTACGGACCAGCACTCCTCGCAAACTGCGGCCCCAAAGTCGAACAAGACATCCGCCTGGATAACACGTCGCACGTCGAATCGCGTCCCGAGCTCGCCGCCAAAGACCCAAAGTACAACGCCGCAAAATGCAATCTCTGGCTCTGCACCGGCCTGCAGTTCGACGACAATAGGAACAACACACAAGTCTGGACCGCCGGACAAGCCGTGCCTGTGAAAGTATGGATCAGAATCCCGCACGAGGGAAGCGCGAATGTGAGTATCGTGGATACGAAGAGTAATGAGATCGTCGGGAGTATGTTGAAGGTTTGGGATAAGGGGTATGCGCCGGGCAAGACGGAGGCGGATGTGCCGCTGGATCAGAGGGAGTTCAGTGTCACGGTGCCTGAGGGTTTGGAGGAGAAGTGTGCGGTTGCGGGGGATTGTGTAAGTTTTTTTGCTTGTTAAGATGGGACGATGATGGAGCTAATGATGAACAGGTCCTGCAGTGGTGGTGGTATGGAACGGCTGCGAAGCAGACGTATGAGTCTTGTGTGGACTTTAGGATTGTGAAGAAGGGAGTGCTAGGGCGGAGGTATCCAATGAAGAGATCGTTCCGCGCCTAGAGCGTGTGCTTTGGAGTTGTGTGGTAGTGTGGACGAGGCTACTGCGGGCTACATTCTGTAGGGCTCTTGGAATGTGTATAACGTTGATGTCGTACGACTTTTGGCATAGGTTTCGACCTTTCTTCGCCATGTTTGCCCTTGTTTTGCAGACAGGATGGACGGGTCTCTTCCGCAAGGCGATGAGAATGCTGGTAACGGAGGCGTAGATGGTTAGACGAATGCACATGACATGTGAGGAGCACGCAATGGCGAAATTTGACTGTTGTATCTTTGCGGGGTATATTTACGAGGATAGGAAACGAATGTGGCGTTGTCGCAAAGACCAGCGCGTCGATCAGACGCAGAGACAGTCGGTAACAGAAAACCAGCAGCAAATGTGCCAATGTAAGCAACGCTCCCGTGTGCTCATTACCATCAATCATGCCTCTTGTGTCTGTACACAACACTCGTGAGTATGGTGCCAAAGATGAACACGCACACAAAGCCCACCATAAAGGTCGTGGCTACCATGTTACAGCAGTGCTTCTCATTCTCCCGACGCTGTCTGGCCGCCATTTGTACGTCGCATTGTTCACAATGTACGTGTGGCTTGGGGTTGAACACCCCGGCAATGGTCTGCGCAAGCGACTCTTGTGGTGCGTTCGCTGATATGGGCGCAGGGCTGGCCGACGTGTGATTGTGTTCGTGGGTGTGCGCGTGAAGTTCGACATCGTCGTCTTGTGAGACCGCAGCGTACTAGGTCTTGTATCAGCGCACTGTGCTTCACAATTTGCTGGAATTTGTCGCAATGGTGACATACCGACGAAGTCGAACCAGACGGTGTGTATTGGTTCACTGGATGGTCGCCAAAGACGGCATCGTAGGCTGGCGCTGCGTCTTGTGGGATTGTGGGACGTCCCATTTTCAACTGGTGCTTTGCGATAAGTGTAGGTGTTAGTGTAAGGATCACAATGAGATATGTTAGAACCCCAAGAGCCTGATTCCGGTGAACAGCTACGACAGCCCACTGCCTCGTTTCCGCCTGATCATGATACGGCGAGGCAGCTGGGGCTGTGCTGTCGCGTCACCCGTCAGCAGCCACACTTTCTGTATGGTCAGTTATTGCGCTACTCCATTTGCAAGGAAACAATTGGCCAAGGATTGTGCGAAGTCCTTGCATTCGTCGCTTGATGGTGGTGTGCAATGAGAAGGGGGGTCCGAGTTCTTCATGCTCCCGTTATGGCTGGTACTTGTGGGATCGATGGCACAAACCAGGTGTTCCGCAGGTGGCTGGCATCAACCGTAATGTCCTTGATTGTAGTGTAGACACTACCAAAGATTGTGTTCTTGACAAAGCTTATCTCGTGGAAAGAACCTTGGAAGATGGCTGTGGGATCGAGGAGTGCTTCGAAAGCTTCGACGATGCCGTGTCGCGACGATCTCGGGAACGCCCCCGCGAGGCTTGCCGTTGCATGTCTGCCACCCGCATTTGTGGCGTCATGACTTCAACAACACCATCGCAACATCTACAAAATGCTGTCAGAATGAATTGTAATCCCTCCGAAACATGGTGCGATCGCGATAACGACGCATTAGATGCCCTCCGCAATAAAGGCCCGGTTCTAAGGTTTGCACAGTATCCTAATGTTTCAACTTCCGGGAAATCGCGTGGTCGCTGGACTAGGCACAGCCTCTATCTCTGAACAAGTAGTGTGCACCACGGTGCCGTGTTATCCACTGCCCTGTCGCGTGCCGAACGCAAGCTGGCCACCGACAAACGTTCGTATTCGCCATGGCGCCGGCGTGTCTATCTGCGCGCGACCAAGCAACGACAAGCACTTACTCCGAGGCTTAATCAATCTTGACCCTAGTCGGCACAAATGAGCTAAAACACTGCGTCGAATTATGACGGCGCGGTACGACGGTTGGCAAGGCCTACCTCGTGGATACTGCGGGATGAGCATCGTTATCCAAGACCGTTCGGGAAGGTGCTTCACCAGTGACTTCGTTCCTGCGTGCGTCATATCCCTGCCCTGCCCTATCAACGACTAGCCATGACCGATACCATGGGCGACATGCTTCCAAAATATTGTGTACGCGAGGCTTACCACCGAGACTTCTGACTTTGCCTCAACCTCCTTCTGTTCCGGGTTAGGTGCTACATATTCTCAGGGTCCGAGTGCGTGCAATGCCGTCATTGTCCAAACATTCAAATACCGCCATGGAGCCGGACTTTTGCTGTAGGGATCTTTCAAACAATCCAATTCCTTCAGGATGAAGTTTCTTTCGACTTTTGGCGCATTGCTATGCGCGACCACAGCCATTGCTGGCAATTCGCCCATGAAGCGTAATGTCTTCAACAAGGCAAAGCCGGTTCTTGAGCGTCGCGTGGCCAACGAGCCCTTCAGGCATCCCGAGATCCAGAAGCGAGCCACGAGCTTCTTTGCGACGAACAAGACCGAGCCGTTCTCCGTGAATGGAACCGGCATTCCAGAGGTCGACTTCGACATTGGAGAGTCATACGCCGGCTTGCTGCCAATCTCAGACGACCCAGCAGAGACTCGCAAGCTCTTCTTCTGGTTCTTCCCTTCAACTCAGGCTGAGACACAAGAGGAAATCGTCATCTGGCTCAATGGTGGACCAGGTTGCTCCTCGTTGTCAGGCTTACTTACCGAGAACGGCCCGTTCACATGGGAGGCTGGAACACTGGCCCCGGTTCAGAATCCTTACAGCTGGACCAATTGTAAGTTTTGACAAAACGGAGACGCTTCACGGATACTAACATCCGATCAGTAACCAACATGCTTTGGGTCGAGCAGCCAGTTGGCGTCGGTTATTCTCAAGGAGTACCAAACATCACCAACGAGGTCGAGCTCGGCAACGAGTTCCGCGGCTTCTATAAGAGCTTCGTCGATCTTTTCGGCACCTACAACTGGAAGACGTACATCACTGGCGAATCATACGCCGGTTTCTACGTTCCCTACATTGCAGACAGCTTCATCAACGCCAACGATGACAAGTACTTCAACCTTGCTGGTATCTCTATCAATGACCCCATCATTGGTGACGAGACCGTTCAGCAGCAGGTCGTCATCCTCCCCTACGTTGAGTACTGGCAGAACTTGCTGTACCTGAATGAGTCGTTCATGGAGACCATCCGCGCCCATGACAAGGATTGCGGCTACACCGATTACTACAACAAGTACTTCACATTCCCAGCGCCCCAGGGCCCGATCCCGGCTCTGCCCGACCCATTCAATTCGGACAACTACACCTGCGATCAGTTCGACAACTTCTATTCTGCCATCTTGCAGGTCAACCCCTGCTTCAACATCTACCACATCACCGAGACCTGCCCGCATCCATTCTCTCAGCTCGGCATAGTTAACACAGGCGACTACCAACCTCCTGGTGCCCAGGTCTACTTTAACCGCACCGACGTCCAAAAGGCGCTCCACGCTGTTGTCGGCACCAACTGGGAACAGTGCACCGACGTCAACGTCTTCGGCAACGGTACCCGCCGTGGCTCCGATCAATCAATCGGTCCTGCCAACGACGGTGTCCTTCAGCACGTCATTGAGACCACCAACAACACCATCATCGGAAGCGGTGACTTGGACATGTTGCTCAGCACCAACGGCACCCTGATGGCCATTCAGAACATGACCTGGAACGGCAAGCAAGGTCTTGACGAGTACCCATCGACTCTGCTCTACGCACCTGACCACCCCGAGTACAACGGTGGTGCGCTTGCTGGCGCCGGTTACCAGGGTGTGTGGACCAAGGAGCGTGGTCTGACTTTCTACACTGCTCATCTTGCTGGTCACGAACTTCCTGGATACACCCCAGGTGTCGCGTACCGTATGTTGGAGATTCTTCTTGGTCGCGTCGAGGATTTCAGCAGCACTGAGAGCTTCACTACGCAGACTGGAAACTACACTGGCAATGGTACCATCTACAAGCGTGGTGTGATGGAGATGGGAAATTTGTTGTAAATTATAATGGGAAACGTGCTATGTATGAGTAGCGTGTAAACAATAATGCATGACAATGAGGACAAATGTCTATACTACACTTGAGTCTGCCAACACTGGTTACAACATGTGTCATTGCACCTCCTCAGCATACGAGAGAATGCTTCAGAGGTTTTTACTGTTGATAAGGATATATGGTGCGCATGAAGAATGATTAGGCTTACGTGCAATTTCTAGCGAACTTGTCAATTAAAGGTATTGTGGTGTTGAAGAGATAGGCGAGGTGTGAGCGAGATGTTCAAGCACCATGGTGCACTATATCCACCATTGTACGCACCATCTCTTTAGTCTCCCAAGTTCGTTGTTGCATGATCGTGTCCGTCTTCAAGTCGCGTTTGCCACGGACCAAAGTTGACTCACCGCCGCAAGGACCCACTGCAAATTTTCGTGCAGCTACCAACCCACATATTCGATAACAAGTCAAGCGGTACGCATCTAGCCCACTCTGGATCTTGTCGTCGTTCTTGATCTCACGCGATGAGCTGTGCGTGGTGAATATATTGTTTTTGATCCTAAAGTCCTTCATCAAACCACAAATCTCGAATAGTATAGTGGTCAGTATTTCGGCTTGTCAAGGACACCAGTCCAAACAGCGCCGGAGGCCGGGGTTCGATTCCCCGTTCGAGAGTTCCTGCACGCTTCTTTTTTGCTATTCTATCGCTTGCATGGTGGTGGTTGTTGTCGTGGTGGCAGAGCGCAGGTCGTGCGGCGTATGTGAGATGAATGATCGACAACGAGCATCACGACCATTCGATTTTTTGGGACTCGACAATGTAATTTCTGATCGCAATTCGGACCTCTGGACTGCTTTTCAGTCTAATCTGACCATAAAGGCGGTGGTGTTGCAGTGTTGATGATGGAGGGCGCCCGAGTGCCCTTTGACCCGAGGTTCCCCACGCGACCCCGCCAGCCGCTACGGCAGCACCCCGGATAAATGGCCCCGAAACCAGGTCATCAAACGTTTTGATGATCTTGGGAGTATCGTCTTTGCAACTCTGTGATACACTGATATGATTGCCTGGATTGCTTCGGTCGACATATGACGATGCGAACGTCGATGTCACGTTGCTTTTCGTAGAATGACAGCGAGCGCGTCCGCGTCTGACAAAAGAAACCCCCCATCCTCCCTTCATGTACCGCGGGACAACAATTGCGAGCTTCACAACTGCCGAACGTCACGTTGAGGGCACGTTGATCAACTAGCTCAAGATGTGTAAGTTCTTGTCTTGATCTTAAAGCTTTCGGGGCCACGATTAATGAACAATGAGTCCTTTCTGAGATCACTCAATTAACATGGCTCTAGAGACTCTCCTCCAGCTACCAGCTTACGTCTGGCTCTCCCTTCTCCTCGCCATACCCATCGCCACGCTCCTTCACGATGTTTGGCTATGGCTCCGAATGCCACCAGGCCCCACGCCGCTACCATTCGTTGGCAATAAACATCAGCTTCCAAAGTCGAAGCCTTGGATCCAATTCCAAGAATGGTCGAAGATATACGGGCCAATCTATACGATTTGGATCGGACGGAAGCCCACTGTCATCATATCAGACCCGAACATCGCCGTCGACTTGATGGAGAAGCGCAGCACGAAGTACTCTTCCAGACCCCGTATGGTGGCCATGGGTGAGATACTTTGGGACGGCGCGAGCATTCTGGTACAACCATACGGCAAGGAATGGAGCATACGGAGGAAGCTCTTGCATCAGGCTCTGACGCCAAAGGCATTGCGACTGTACAAGCCTGTGCAGACGGCTGAGGCGTCGCGCTTGTGCTACCAACTCCTCGAGAATCCGGCAAATTGGGAGAAGCTGCTAGAGCGCTTCACCTCAAGCATTGTGTTCTCGGTCGCGTATGGCCATCGTATCGACTCATTGGACGCGGATGTTATACACCAGCGCTTCAAGTTCATGCACATTTCGGCTTCGCTGAATGTACCTGGAAAATACATGGTCGAATCCTTTCCAATTCTGAAGCACGTTCCCGATGTCCTTGCACCTTGGAAAGCTGAGATCAAAGCCAAGGGCAGAGAAGAGGCGGCTGCCAACATGGCGCTTGTCGACGTGGTTCGCAATGACATGGCACGAGCGAAAACTCGAGGCGACGATATCCCTGATTCGCTGTGCAAGCTTCTTTTGGAAATGAAGGAGACGGAACACATACCGCTTTCGGACCGCGACTTCTCGTACATACCTGCTTCGCTCTTTGGTGCAGGATCAGACACGACCGCGTCAACACTGTGTACAGCATTCCTGGCGCTGGTCACGCATCCAGGGACGCTCAAGGCCGCTCATCAAGAGCTAGACGCCATCATCGGACCTTCGCGTTCGCCAGTATTCGACGATGAGAAAGACTTGCCATACATTCGCGCACTCGTGAAGGAAGTGCTTCGCTGGCGTCCCGTCGCCGTTCTAGGAGGAACACCACATGCCTCGACTGAAGACGACCGCTACGAGGGCTATCACATTCCAGCTGGTACAACAGTCCTTGGCAACTCCTGGGCCATCAATCTGAACGAAGAGTACTACCCAAATCCACATCACTTTGATCCCACCCGTTTCCTCGACACAGCACTAGCCGAGAAAGCAAAAACACCAACCGCATTAACAGGCAGAGCTCATCCAGCCAAAGGCGGACATTCTTCGTTTGGCTGGGGACGACGAATTTGTCCTGGGGCTGGTCTCGCTGAGAATAGTTTGTTCATTGCGCTTGCCAAGATTCTGTGGGCGTTGGATATTTCGCCGGTTAAAGGCGTGAGGTATGATACATTTGCATATACTGAGGGCTTCAACATCCGGCCGCAGAAGTTTGTGTGTGAGATTCGCGTCAGGAGCGAGGCGCATCAACGTGTTCTGGAGGCTGATTTGAAGGATGCTGAGAGCGTGCTTGAGAGGTTTACTCCGTTTGGGGAGTAGTCTGTACCGAGACCGAAGTGGTTGAGCTGCTGTCAGCATGTACGCACCGCAAATCTCGTTCGCAGCAATTATTCCTAGGCCGTATGTAATACGGGTGGTTTCCATGCAGCTTTGTGTCGTATGCCTTTCTAATGTGCAAACTTCAGCTCGACCGCCGCTACGATGAGTTTTCTTGCGCAGTGAGATAGTGCTTACAAGGCTGTCACGCCTGATCAGGAAGTTCAAATGAAGTCCACGGGAATTGGTTGGTTGGTCGGTCGCTGACGATCCTGATTCGTGAACACTCCTCGCGACCAAGAACTCCTTCAGGTGCGTGTGCTGTGTCGGCCTCGCTCTAGATACTGCAACCATCAATCAACCGTCTGACATGCATGATCGTGAGGCTAGTGCTGGTACTTAAGCTTACCTACATCAGCATATCGAACAACTTCACATTTGAAGACCCCGCGAGCACTTCCTACTAATACCTTCGGGTCATACCAACCTGCTGAACTCGTCACTAGTAGCTCAGTGCATCTTCATCGGACCAGATCTCACCGAACGCCCAGGACATTGAATCGAAACTTGTGTCGGAAAACATCGACTGTCAGGAACACGGGCGTTTTCCATCAGCCGTAAGTGTTTCACCGCACCACAACATATCGTCGAAGTTGAATCGCTTGCTACCATCATCATGTCTGCAAACACCAACACCAACACCCCAAACCCCAATAACCCGTCCTCGCTGAAACCTCGCTACGAAATTCGAAAGCTCGAACCCGAGCACGTCCAGTGGGCGACAGCCATCGTCGGCCACAGCAATGGCTACCATTCTCCAGTTTGGCCGGTGATCTTTCTGGACGACATGACCACACGCGTCCTCGACTTGCTTGATGCAGGAGATTATCTCGTCCGACACCAAATCAACAGCGGCATGTCCTTTGGCGTCTTCGACACACAATACGAGTTCAAGACCGAAGAAGCGAAGAAAGTCGGCGGCAAGCTGTTCTGGGACCGCAATGAGCCGAGCATTCAGGAAAAAGAGGGTTTGGAGGCAGAGGGAGAAAGGATGCTGAAGCAAATGGATTTTCCGCTCGTCAGCGTCGCGCTGGCCTACGATGCCAACAATCCGTTGGACATGGAGAAGATGGGACCGCTGATGAATGTCCTGCCGCTGTTTGGTGCATTTTATCACGTTGTCGCGGAACTTGACCAGCGCGATCCGGCTTCATGGCAACCCACTGGGCCTGGTCAGGTCTTATTCCGTAATGCGACATCTACACGACGCGACTACGAAGGTAAAGGTATCATGGCTGGGCTGGCGAGATGGCTCATGCGTGAAGCGGCTCAGAGAGGCTACCGGGGTATCCAGATTGAATGTTTGGCAGATCCTGTGACGCATGTTTGGAGTAAGGGAGCTGAGCAGGATGGGAAATTCAAGGGTACTGTTGTGAGCGAAGTCGACATGGGGACATATAAGGATGAAGAGGGGAAGTTAGTATTTGCACCAAGCAAGCAACGAGGTACAAAGTGCTGGGTCGATCTGAACGCGGGGTTCTAGGTGGCGAAAGTAGTTGTTCATGCATCGTATAGACACGTAACCTGCTGTAATGTGCCTGCCCTGCTAGAACCCTTGATCTTAAAACTTGTTCTACTGAAGTTCGGAGAGAAAGGACGATATGCGTGCAATCTCGTATGTTGAAACGAGCACACTGCGGTGCGATATTGACTCGGTGTCGCCAAGTATGCTGCCATACAATCGAGCGAAAAGTAATCGTGCCTGAGGATTGCGAAGCTGTGGAGCCAAGCATATGTTGGATGACGCTCAGTCAGACGGGCCGTTCTTTCGCCGAAGGCTAGCGTGACGTAAAAAAGGTCTCCTGCTCCAGCCGAACCACCAACCACCAACCTTCAGTCTCCACTGTGCCCACTTCTCAAGTATCAGACAAATCACGCATCGCCTACCGTAGCATCGGCGGCATGGCTGCGGCCATTTGTACGATTCCGCAGTCCCTGAACCGGGCGGAAGCTGACGGCTCGGCGACTATTTATAGCCGGAAAAATCTACGCCATCCTTGCGTCGAGGATTTTGGTGCGATGATGCTCACGAGCACTGCCTCTGTACGAGGAATGGTAGAGAGGCGATTGCTCTTAGATGTATTGGCGGAGCCTCAACGACATCGTCTGTGCTTAATCAGGCATTTGACTATCCCTGTTACGCTCGTGGCACAGCAGGCAAGTATGGCAAAAGGTGGGCAGATGTCGTAAGCTTTAACTAATACTGGGGATCCAAGACGATAATGGTGACCTATCATTCTATTTCTGCTGTGGCCGTACCTCTGAAGCTCTTTCTCGTCCCTCAGCTATTGCTAGCCTCACATTCGTTTATACATACCAACCAACTATAATATCTACCACATTGTCGTCGTCATCACGTAGAAGCAGGAAATCAAATTTTGTGACATCGAAATGGCGCACAACAGTGAACATGAAGAGCACTATCGTGGACACCAGCTGCAGGATCTGCCCGCGACCGCACATGTGTGTATTCGCACATTCGTCGAGAGCATTCATTAACGAATATACCAGTCGCAGTACCCGCCACTACCAGAAGAAGATGCTGCCGATCAGCGGTTGATGGGCGACCACGAGCCGTCATACTACAATACCTACGACACTGTCTCACCGGCATCGGACTACAACCGACCTCCATCATCCGTATACACCCTCACCGAAACCTACGCTTCAGCAGTCCCTCCGAGCACAACATATGCTTCCGAGACATCCCACCAGCCATACGATCCTCACACGCAGCCATACAATCCTCACGCACAGCCATACAATTCTCACGCGGACAGCGGAAGCATATCTTCGACGCCTACTGAGACGACTGAGAATTGGGTACAACGGCAGCATACGGTCCGCGGTGTCAAGCGTTCGAAGACCCGAAAGGTCAAGCTTGTCCAGGGCTCAATCTTGAGTACCGACTATCCGGTCCCGAGTGCTGTCCAAAATGCTGTTGAGCCACGCTACATCAACGCTGAGGATGCCTTCGAGGATGAATTCACGAAACTACGCTACACAGCTGCAACATGTGATCCAAACGACTTCACTCTCGCGAACGGTTACAACCTGCGATCGAACATGTATAATCGCCACACTGAACTCCTGATTGCAATCACCTACTACAATGAGGACAAGACTCTGCTAGCTCGCACCCTACACGGCGTTATGCGCAACGTTCGTGATATCGTCAACTTAAAGAAGTCAAAATTTTGGAATAAGGGCGGACCCGCATGGCAAAAGATTGTCGTCTGTATGGTGTTTGATGGTATCGACAATGTGGACAAGGAAGTCTTCGATGTCCTCGCCACCGTCGGCATCTACCAAGACGGTATCCTCAAGAAGGATGTGAATGGCAAAGAGACGGTCGCGCACATTTTCGAGTACACCAGCCAAATCTCCGTGACGCCGGAACACAATCTCATCCGACCAGACAGTAACGAAAGCGAATCGAATCTTCCGCCCGTGCAGTTCATCTTTTGCTTGAAGCAGAAGAATAGCAAGAAGATCAACTCGCATCGTTGGCTGTTCAATGGCTTCGGTAGGATTCTCAATCCAGAGGTGACTATCCTCATCGACGCGGGAACAAAGCCAGGAACAAGATCACTCCTTTCCTTGTGGGAGGCGTTCTACAACGACAAAAATCTCGGTGGCGCATGCGGCGAGATTCATGCCATGCTTGAGGGCGGAAAGGCGTTGTTGAACCCGCTCGTTGCGATTCAGAACTTCGAATACAAGATCTCGAATATCCTAGACAAGCCACTCGAGAGCGCATTCGGGTATGTGAGCGTTCTCCCGGGAGCGTTTTCGGCGTATCGATTCAGGGCGATCATGGGCAGGCCACTTGAACAGTACTTTCATGGCGATCACACTCTGTCCAAAACACTAGGCAAGAAAGGCATAGACGGCATGAACATCTTCAAGAAGAACATGTTCCTCGCAGAAGACAGAATTCTGTGTTTCGAGCTCGTAGCCAAAGCCGGCCAACGATGGTAAGTACAACCCAATCCCCTCGTCCACCATCAACTAATCCTTTCAGGCATCTCTCCTACGTCAAGGCCTCCAAAGGCGAAACCGACGTCCCCGACGGCGTCGCCGAACTCATCGGCCAACGCCGCCGTTGGCTCAACGGCTCCTTCGCTGCCTCCATCTACTCCATCATGCACTTTGCGCGTCTCTACAAGTCCGGGCACGGCATTATCCGGCTCTTCTTCTTGCACTTGCAGCTCATCTACAACTGCGCGCAGACATTCTTCACCTGGTTCTCGCTGGCTTCGTACTACCTCACCACCACCGTCATCATGGACCTCGTCGGCAAACCGCAGCCCGCGACGAATTATCATGGCTGGCCGTTTGGCGATAAAGTCACGCCGATCTTTAATGTGATTTTGACGTATATATATGTTAGTTTCCTGATCCTGCAGTTCATCCTCGCCTTAGGGAATAGGCCCAAGGGCTCGCGACACAGCTACATGGCCTCCTTCATCGTTTTCGGCGCCATCCAAACATATCTCCTCGTTCTCACCGTATACCTCGTCTACCGCGCCTTCAGCACCAAGCCGATCGGCCAACAAATCAGTTTTGCCTCCGCACAAGCGTTTTTCGATTCCTTCTTTGGCGAAAAGACGGGCATTGCTGGGCTGATTATCATCGCGCTGATCACGATCTACGGCCTGAATTACGTGGCTAGCTTCATGTACGGGGATCCCTGGCATATGTTCCACAGTTATCCGCAGTATATGGTGCTCATGTCGACGTACATCAACGTGCTCATGGTCTACGCATTCAACAACTGGCACGACGTATCCTGGGGCACCAAGGGCTCGGACGTCGCAGAATCGCTACCTAGTGCCGTCATGGTCAAGGGCGAAGTCGCCGTGGTCGAAGAAATCGCGCCCGAGCAAGAGGATATCGACGAGCGGTTTGAAAAGGTTGTCAAGCGCGCGTTGGCGCCGAGTAAGAGCAGCGAAGGGGACAAGCCGAAGAGAAAGGAGACTGAAGACTCGTATAAGAGTTTTAGGACGGGTTTGGTGTATAGTTGGTTGATTTCGAATGTTGCGCTGATCATTATTGTTACGAGCAATTCGTTTAGCACGGTTGGAGTCGGGGTAAGATCCACTTCCTGACTGGATTTCGTGGGGAAATGCTAACGTGTTTTATTTAGCCTGCTGCGACGACGCGGATACCGCTTTACTTCAAGATCTTGCTATACAGCACGGCCGTGCTCGCTATCATCAGGTTTCTGGGTTTCTTGTGGTTCCTAACAGGAACATGGGTCAGGGCGCTTTTCAGGAAGCGATAGGCCTGCTTCATACTTGAGCTGCCACCTAGGTGGTACTAGGATGAGCGAAATATTGCATGGTCGCTCTTGGAGTAAAAGTTGGGCGGCATAGCGTTCCACATAGATAAACATTCAATACCTAATACCACACCATGTTACCCCTATTTCCATCCTCGCACACCTAACTAGGTCCAAACCGAACCTGCTTCCAAGCCCTCCTCTCACCCAGCGGCCTCGTCCAATCCCACTCCCCATGCTCTCCACCTTCCCTTGGCCAAGGTCGCCAGCTCCCATGATTCATATCGAATGCGCCTTCTTCGACACGCTGCAAGTTATCTAGACTCAAACAGTGGCGACCTGGCTGTTCCCGGCGACCCGTAAACCAAGGGTCTTCACTCAGTGGCCGTGGAGTGTTGTAGCAGTAATCGTTCCCTGAGCCGCGACCGACGCGCTGAACGTGGTGTGCGCCTGGGCGGCGGTAGTAGGATTCGTGGACCATGGTTTCTAGATGATGTTTTCACTGTGTTAGTGGTTGGGCGGTTGGTATAGGGTTGTTGATTGCGTTGCTGCCCTTCCGTAGCTTGGTGAGGACAATAGAAAGGCTGGGACAGATGTCGAGGAATTCGATTTTTATATAATGATGTCGTGAAGGAGAGACCAGGCTGACGTCGGGGTGCTTGAGTTGGCAATGTCAGCTTGACGCTCATATTTCGACTTCACTCTGCCCGTGAGTAGGCAATAGGTCGCACGAATCGCGAATCTTGTGGTGTGAATGACTTTTTGTGATTGATGTTTTCGCTTGCAATGCGATGTCATAGATTGTCAACTTGAAGACGCCTCGAGTGTTCCACTTCATGGATCCTCAGCATCACGGATCTTGTCGATCTGGTCTCGAAGCGTTGGCGCACACGGATCCAATAGAATCGTATCATCTCTCGCCAGCCGTACTTGTGATGTGTCAAGGTCTGGTGAGGGCACATTCGAAACCTCGCTGTCCATCGAAGACGATGCAGTAGCGCTCGCGACCAGCATTGCTGCAGGGTCAAGATATCCGAGCGCGGGCAGGTCTTTCCAGTTTCTTGTCCGGATGCATTCTGCCAGGAAGCACAGAATCACAATTGCATTTGTGATGCCGATGAGATAGATGTAGGTCTTGGCACCGATACGGTATGCAGTCTGGCTAACCGTGACAGAAACCTGCTTGCTATCCTGCTGGATGTACATTTGTGCGCCGGAATACGCCACGAGCATATCATCCGCCATCGCTAGGAGAGCTGTTTCTACGCCGGGTAGAGTCGCGGCATCGAACGAGTAAGCTGGTCGCCTGTTACCGTGCGCCCGGGAGTTCTGAACATAATCGGTTATGCTTTGATTGAAAGCATTGCCAAGCGCAGAGACGTGTAACGAGGTCTGTAGTTTTGCAATAATCGAAAACTGGCGCACAAGGGAGTGCGTGAGGTTGGCAGCACCCAAAAAGAATTCGCGGATCGGGTAGAGCGGAGTGACTGTAACAGAGTTGTCGCGGAGATCAACCACGACTCGGAAGAGAGTGGGATTGAACGTGAAGGTGCATTGGATGTTGTTGAGATATGCGTAATTCTTTCCAGCTGCGAAAGCCAGTATGCGCCGAGAGTCCTCGTCGTTCCCGGTAACTCCAATGCCCACGATCGCGTCGGGTCCCAGGCCCAGGTAAGCTGATTCCTCAGGCCCATGGTTGCCACTGTTGGGCAAGTTCCCGCTAGCCATATAGATGGTAGAGTCGTTGGTGGAGTGCAGCTGGTAGTCACTACTTGCGTTGTAGGCACACTTCACGGTGGTATAGAAATTGGTCTCATGGTAGTCGTAGCCTTGCGACCACTCATTTTGCAGATGCTTATCTTCGACACCAACGGTCGCGCCAACGCCATATGAGCGTCCAATGTACTCGAATCGGGAGGTGTCGTACTTCCGGTGTCGCCTTGTCTGGCCGTCAGTGGTAGATGATGATGACGCTGAATTCATAAGGCTGGCTTGCATGTGAATTCCGACGGAGTACGAGAAAAGACCATGCTCATTACTGACGATAGAGGGCTGCTCGTCACCTTCTATCCGCCAATCCCGAATCTGAGAGGCGTTATAGTATGCTGGAATAGACAGCGTGTCGGCACTGATTACGGCGCTCGCAATTGGCGTCACGGCGCCGACCCAGATCGCCACAGGCATGGCTGTGAGGACGACGAACGCAAGACAAGGAAGAAGAAGTCGGAGAGGGAGGCGACAATCTATGTATCGAAGACACAGGCTGTTCCAGAACCGCGTCATGCTGAGGGATGCAGGATTCGAAGCCCAGTGAGCGCGGGTCGCCCAATTGATGAGGCTGCAAAGTGTCGACATCTGGATCATGGCTAAGCCATTCGATAGTAATTGCAGGACGAATTGGACAGTAGCTCGATCATGCTTGACGAAATCGCAGACACGTGAGGGACATCCTAGTGTTCGCTTTCGCGCGTCCGCTTCCAGCAGGACGGAACTAGATACAGTTGTTATTATAAGCCCCATGACCATGAGAACTGTTGTCCAACTCTTTCGTTGGCTTTTCGGAGGTTGATGTGCCTCATTATCATCGACCTCCTTGGTTTCCTCGTCTAGAGATGATCTTGAGCTGAGGTCATCGAGCGCGATTCTCGTGTATCCGGTAGCCATAATTGAGACCCACTGTTGCCATGAGGAGATGCTGTTGTCGAAGCCGACCCTGAGCAAGACAGGAGCGGTTGTTGTTGTCAAAGGGGAAGAAAATGTGCGGCTGAAACTTGACAGCAGCCACTGATGTGCTAAGGTGACGGGCCGAGAGCTAGAGCCGCATGGACACCCGTCAGCCTCCACGCTATTGAGCACAGCCACGCTGACGGACCTGTGTCCAAAGCAATTGCAGTCAAAGGTCTGCCCGAATGCGCCGGATTTTGTGGTGTAATAGTTGTTTGAATGGCCTAAAAGCTACTGGAAGACTTCCGCTAGAGGTGGTACTTTCTGGTCAGACAGGTTGCATGTGAATTGGGTATCTAAGAGCTTTAGAAATGCCTGAACGGTGTCAAAAAGGTGGGCAGAGGAACCACTGCGTACACGACTAATCTTCGTCGCGCTTATGGCGAGGGGAGCGAGCGCGATACGGTAGTGGAGAGCGCCTAGATCGCGGCCTTTCCTCTCCATCACTGTCACTTGCTGAGCGTCGTCGATCTCGCTCGCGTTTGTCTGCGTGACCATTCCGTCGCTCGCGAGTGCGATTATGCTGCCGATGCCGACTTTCATCCCTTGAACCGTCGCGGTGTCTTGACTTCCTGTGGCGGCGTTCATCGTCGGAATCACGGTCGCGGCTCTTCCTCTCGTCTCTGTGCCGCGAGTGTCGGTCGCGTCTGCCGTCCTCCTCCTCGTCTTTGATACGCTTCTTGTCCCTGTCACGGTGACGGTCTCGTGACCCCTCTCGTCGATATTTATCGCGCCTACGTGCTCCTTCTTTCTCTCTCCTCTTGGCCTTCTTCAGCTTCCGTAGGGCATCATCCACCTTCTCGTGCTGCCGCTTGATCATGGAGTCGCGCATCGGGTCGTCTTCATCCAGCTTGTCCATTAACCGCTCAAGCTCGATCTCCTCCGGTAGCAGTGGCCTGTCCTCGTCTGACTCGCTCTCACTAGCGGTCTTTCGCCGCTTGCGCCTGCCTTCCTCCGACTCGTTGCCTGGGTCGAGGTCTAGCTCGCCCATTGTGTTATCCCTCATGTCCTCGTCGTCCTTTGGCTTGTAGCGTGCGTGATCGACCCTTAGCACACGGTCCATGATGGTCGCGCCACCTAGATTGTCCACGGCCAGATCGCAGCTCCTCTGGTCCTCGTACTTGATCCAAGCAAAGCCACGTGACTTCCCTGTCTCTTTGTCGCGCGCCAGCTTGATCCATACCGGCTCCCCAAACTGCGAGAATATGGTTATAACGTCACCCTCAGAGAGCTCGAAGGGCAGGCCGCCGACGTTGATAAAGGCCGTGTCGCGGTAGTCGGTATGCCATGAGCCTTCCGGACCGATGCCAGCTTCAAGTTCGCGCTTATTCAGCTGCTGGATAGCGCGGACTGAGTTCATGGTGGGGAGGTGCAATCAGACGGCGGAGGTGAGTGCTCGTGAGGAAGGTGCGACGGAGAGCTCGCAGTGCTTGAGATGTTGAATATGCTACTGTTGTCGCATTGAGATGCTGTAGTTGGGTAATCGTTTTGTATTGTATAGCCCCGTCTTTCGTGCGACTTTGCCTCGACGTGGCTGTGATAGTTCTGTGTATGCGGAGGTGAATTCCGCAACTTTTTGGAGCTCGGTCTTGGCAGGGCAAGACATTGGACCCCTGCACAAAAGCTCCCCATGAACACATGCACCCAGACAATCACCACAACAGAGACATTGATAGCAATTCACTGCGCGTCGCATCGCGCTTACCCATTTCCATGCACGACGTCCCATCCGAGCTTATTCCTGCCCAATACCATTGATTGCACGCGACATCCACGTATCGCGAGCTCCGCAACACCTCCGCAATGGCGAGCGCGCGTCGAACCTCGCAATTTCCTACGCGCATAGGCCACGATCGGCCCGGGAGCCGAGATGCGGACAAGGAAGAGATATGGAAGCCCATGCTGGACAACATATCGAGTGGGAAGCGACTGCCAGAGAAGAGCTTACTAGTGTTGGGTGAGGATGTTGACAGGAGTTGGAAAGGGCAGGAGCTAATGATGAACAGGCGGAACACCAGAGACACAACGAGAATTTTTGGATTCAGTATCGACAGACAGCGCGAACAACAGGAGACCGCCAGACCGTGGCAGAAAACCACCCATTGCGAACCAGTTTGCGCTTGGCTACACCTATCAGGATGTGCTCGATATCGACCATGAAGGTACACACATGCATGTCCTATCAGCTATTGCACAGGCTATATTGACGTGTATAGACACCCTCGCGCGCCTCTCTCTATATCTCCTCGCCAATCCTTCGCCTTCCTTCACGCCCCTCATCAAGCCCTACCTCAACCCTCGCACGCTACCAAATATGATGATCGTCATACTGCTAGACTGGAATCACCCGTGGCTTTGGATACGGCAGCTCCGAGACTGGATACGGGTATTGCGATCTCTCATCGTATCGCTGGACGACGCTTCCAAGGAGGTTCTGGAGGAGAACATTCAGACGTTGCAAGACAAGGGGCGAAACATTGGCTCCGAGACAAGCAGCAGTATGGAGGGCGTCAAGGCCCCACTCGGGCCAGGAGAGTGGGATGAACCCCTCGGCATACCGCTATGCATTGTGTGTCAGAACGCCAACAGGATCGAGGCTCTGGAGAAGGAGCGCGGTTGGGAGGATCACAAGTTCGACTTCATACTATACTACCTTCGCACCATCTTGCTCAAACATGGTGGAAGTCTAATCTACACCATGCCAACAGCGCCCGGGTCACTTCAAACCCTGATACATTCCACACTAGGCATCAAGTGGCTGTTGAAGCAAGAACAATTACGGCACAACACCACTGACCGCGATCGGATCCTAGTGCCGTCAAACTGGGATTCGTGGGCGAGGATTCGGATTCTAGGGGCAAAGTTTGAGGTGGAGGCTACAAGCGAAAGATGGAGTGTTGACATTCAAATACCGCGAAATATGCGGCTCACTAACGGAGGTTCTGCACAAAGTACAGAAGGAGGAGAGCAGCCAAATGGAGAATCAAATCCATCGAGGCCTTTTGAAGAGACGCAGGACGGACCAACGGCGACGTCAATATATGAAGACGAAATCCGGAATCCAGAAAGCGACTTCTCCCTTTCAGTCGTACCTAAACAGCCGGATGGTATCGAGGTCACGAGCAAGGACCCACAAGAGTTCCTCACGGAGCAGGTCAAGGTGCTGGAGCAGCTGCGTCAAGATGACGAGAAAGAAGCTGCAATCAAAGCAGCACGAAAGGATTCGGAGGGCCCATTAGCGCGGACCTGGACTGACGATGCCTCTGGCGTCGTTGAGGAACATATTGGTCCTGTACAGTTCAACATGGGTGGCATTCAAGTCAATGCGGATGAAATGGTCAAGAGACTCCAGGTTTGTCATTACATGGCTCTTGACACTTACAAACTGACTCGTATGCAGGACCGCGAGGCCAGCCGTACGAACGAAACCGGGTCACCGCCTGCGACCACGAAGCAAGACTCCGGCACGATGGACAACGAAAAACTGATGTCATTCTTCTCTGGCCTGCTCAACAAGGGCCCTGGCCCCGGCAGCCCTCGAGGCGCATGAACTTACTTGCACTTCGATAGGCCGGGCGCGATGAGCTATGTGCCTTTTTGTTGCACACGTCTACGGAGGACTGCCGCTACTATTGCGGTGCCCAAGTCCTTCCTCTTTCAACCATCATGTCTACATGGTTCTATACCCACAGCGTAGTCTGCCGTGCAATTGCATCATTTCACCTCATGTCACTCTCTTTCTTGCAGGCTTCGCACTTTGCATACACATCATGGCAAGCATTATGACTACGCTGACGTGGAGGCTAGTCGTGCATTATGATGCTTGTATGCGACTCAATCAATGTCAACAACGGCTTTTCTCGGTATTTGAGCGCCGTGCGATCAACTTTGCATGCATGCGCACGTTGCTGACGCTCGTCCTACCCCGCGTTCTGGAAAGACTGTAGGGGTGCTGCTATACTGAGCCATTGAGAAAGAGTCAGTCGCCAAGAGTCAGTACCACGAGAAAAGTGCCAACAGTGTGCCGACACATGCGGAGCCTTGGAGCATCCAGGCTCGTCGACCTTGGTTCCTACAGCCTAGGCTACCGCTCTCGTTTCCATTCTCAACCTGGCCACTTTCGTAAGACGAGACGATTCAGCATAGTCTCGGTACTTTTCGTCTTCTCATCCGCCACTGATTTCCATTACTATGTACTGTGCTCAGCCCCGCATCTTCTTCCCTACAGCAGCTCATAAGTGGGTCTTGGGGATTGGACATGGTCTGGCGATGCAAGGACGTAGGCTGTGAGGTCGCATCTCGACTCGCGTCCCTGCGATTAGCTCTCATTACCACGCTGAAAAGGCTATCTGGTCATCCCCGATTAGCCTTCGTATCCTCATATGGAGTACGCCACAGTCCTGCTCTTCGTCCGCGGATCAAGAGTTGCGTTCGATGAATCGAGGGAGGCTGCTCGACAACCGACAACTCGGTACTTGGGCCGACCTCTGCATACTTGATCTCGTCACCCATCGCTAGATCTCTAGGCCATGGGCACGCTTTCATAGTTTTATTCTTTCACCACATCTCGTGCCCACCATGACGGCAGACGCTGTGACACATCCATCAAAACGCTCTCAATTCAATGCATACAACTTCTTATTATGTTTTCTTGTCTCTCTCGGACAGGTCGCCTTTGGCCATCCTGCAAGTGTGATAGGCACGACATTAGGTGCGTACATGCAAAGGCAGTATATGCCTCAGACCAGTATTGATCTTGTTCAACCTAGGTGAACCAACATTTCACGTCTTCATGGGCTTGGTCGATGCAGAGGGGAAGCCGACGCACAATGCTGAGTCACTCATTGGCACCATGAACGGCATCTTTCAGGTCTGTCTTCATATATACATCCGCCACGGTAGATAATCATCTCTGAGAGGTCAAACAAAACATAGTACAAAGGACTGATGAGGCTCAGGCTGGTGCGGTTCTTGGTATTCTCTCCTCATCCTACATCATGGACAAATGGGACCGTAAAGCCGGCGTCATCTACTGCGCTACCTCAGTCTCATCGGCGGTGCTCTACTTTGTGGCGCGCAAAATGTTGGAATGTTCATCGCCGCCAGGTTCATCGCAGGATGGGGAAGTTGGGGTTTTCTGGCCGTCAGTACGTACATCATGCTTCCAACCTCGATACGTCGACCCAAAAGACAGTTTCTAACCTCTACAAGCACCGACTTACTCCGCCGAACTCGCACCACCCGGACTGCGCGGCTTCTTCGTCGGCATGAACGGCGTCAACATCGCCCTCGGCTATGCCCTCGGCTCCTACATGGGCATGGCATTCTACTTCGCATCTTCTGACTCCTCCAAATGGCGCGGCCCACTCGGCATCGCCCTCCTCTGGCCCGCCATGATGATTGGTATCAACTTCATCGCGCCCGAGTCTCCGCGGTACCTACTCATGAATGGACGTGTGGAAGAAGCACGCGGGATCGTCATGCGCTTGCACAGTATCAAAGGCGACCCGGATCAGGAATTCGCAAGAGCAGAGTTCTACCAGATGATGAAGCAGACGGCGATTGATCGCACTCTGGACCCGGGGTGGATTGCTATGTTTACGAAGAAAGGGTATAGACGGCGCACGGCGTTGGCGGTGGGATTCGCGTTTGTGGGGCAATCGACGGGCGTCCTTGTGATTAACAACTACGGACCGACGCTGTATGCGACATTGGGATATGATACGTAAGTTATCCTACCTCGTCCCTGGGAGAGAATTGACATCAAAACAGCAAGCAACAACTCGAATTCCAGTGCGGCTGGATCATAGTCGGCATCGTTTTCAACGCCGTGGGC
This sequence comes from Setomelanomma holmii, assembly GCA_010015745.1. Taxonomy (NCBI): domain Eukaryota; kingdom Fungi; phylum Ascomycota; class Dothideomycetes; order Pleosporales; family Phaeosphaeriaceae; genus Setomelanomma; species Setomelanomma holmii. The sequence continues at coordinate 212,519 of ML978204.1, forward strand.
GCAATGTTCATGAATAAAGTAGGCCGCAGACCACTCATGCTCTTTGGCGTCGCTGGGTGCTGCGTGTGTCTAATCATCGAGGCTGCGATTGTGGCTACGTATGCTGAAGCTGCGACGAACAAGACTGCGCTGGCTGCTGGTGTTGCGATGTAAGTACCCCAATCCTTGCACATCACCAACAGATATACCCCGTCACCATACATGAACTGCGGGGAAGTTGTTGCTAATGAAAGACAGGTTCTACCTCTTCCTCGCCGTGTACAGCATGGGCGTCGACGTCGCCGGCGTAGTCTTCTACTCTGAACTCTTCCCCAACCACATCCGCGCAAAGGGCGTGTGTCTTAGCATGGCGACTGTCGCGTTGACCGATCCGGTCTACTTGCATGCTACTACTACCGCTTTTGCGAACATCGGGCGGCGGTTTTACCTTGTGTTCATTATCATATGTGGGGTCGGAGTCGTATTCGCATACTTTGTACGTCTTTTCCACATCCCACTTCCAGCCCCGTTCTCCTCCTCCTATCCACATACTCACAATCACGAACCTTGTTCAAAATAGAGAAGAGAGTGCTAACAAATCGCTCGCACAGCTCATCCCCGAAACAAAAGGCATCCTCCTTGAAGAAATGGCCAAAATCTTCGGCGACGAAGTCGTCGTCAAACTCGACGAAGTTCACGTCAATCATGATAGGCATGAGCTTGTTGTTGGTGGGGTCGAAAAGGGTGGGCTGGAGCATGTCGCTACACACCAGGGGATGACGCCTGAGGTGGAGAGGGCGATTCGTGAGGAGCATGATTAGGAGGGATGGGGAGAAGGGTGGAGAGATTAGGCGGGAGGCTGTGTGAGTGTGGGGAAGGTATTAAGGCTTGAGCGATAGATTGAAGGTTAGAAGAAAGCAGGAGAGGCAGGCTGTTGTACGGTAAATGGCACTTGTGATGAACATAGCGGCGGTGCTGATATACACGACCACAAGGCGCAATCAGTCTGATAGTTGCTGGAGGAAACGAGAGCGAATGTATTCAGGTTGCCCAGAATTTTACCTTGTGCTTTTGATACATCTCTAGCATCTCTGCGGTGATTAATGAAGATCGCTAACTTGAGCGAAGTACATGTCGGAGGTTGAGCGAGGTGACGTCATCTTACAAAGCCGAAGTAAGCACCTTACACGTTATACTCAATCCTCAAGCACCTCAAGAACCTAGCAAGCTTCAATACAAACCTCTTGACTACACGTACCCCAGCATGGCGCACTTGACGCGTGAGGAGGTGCTCAAGTCGGGTGAGGTAGATCCCGAGTACAAAAAGGTATACTATGCACCCAAGCCGCAAAAGCATCAATATATCACTTCCGCACAGTGCATATCTTCATCATCCCACTTCATTCACATCGTGTACTGATGATCCAGATAGGCATTTGAATCAAGACCCGTCGATATCGCTGGTGCAGATTTCTTCGCAACCCGCGCTGCCCGCGCTGCGTATCTCGAGAAGTTGCGTCACTTGTACCCAATCCCAGGCCCGGTACCAAGCGAAGTCACAGAGTTGATGCACGATGTGCCCACGCGCGACGGCTCGTCGATTCGCGTGCGTGTGTATCAGCCGGTGAAAGGGGCGGAGAAGGCAGTGGCTGAGGGTGGAAGTCCATTGATCATGATGTACCATGAGGGAGGATGGAGTATGGGCGATTTGACGGATGAGGATCTAAATTGTAGGATGTTTGCTAGGTACGTGGTTCGTGTAGGAGCTGGATGTGAGATATGTGCTGACTGAGGAGGTATGTGTTTGTAGGGAGTTGGGTGCGGTTTGTGTTAATGTTGAGTATCGGTATGAACCGCTTTTCACCAGCACCAAAATCCGTCCTGGATCCTGCAAAATGGTCTTGTTGAGAGCTTTTTGTACTTCCAATTCTTCCCAACTTTTGAACGTGTGATCTAGAGCGGGTTCTAATTGAGACAGCCTTGCACCAGAACATAAGTTCCCTATTGGTGTGAATGATTGCTGGGATGCGTTGAAATGGGCGACTGCGAATAGCGAGAAGCTTGGTGCGACTCCATCGCGGGGTCTCATCGTAGGGGGTGCTTCAGCTGGCGGAAATATTGCGGCTGTTCTTGCGCTTCTCTCGCGAGACGAGAAACTGGAGCCACCCATCACTGGACAGGTAAGCAGAACAAGACAGAAGAAGATATCGACACTAAGTACTTCAACAGTATCTATGTGTCCCGGCTTTGTTACCTGACACCAACGTTCCTGCTCACCTGGCGCATCTTTACGAATCGCGCATGAAGAGCGTGAATGATCCTGTCCTAAAAGGCTTGCAGCCCGGCTTGATCGAGCAGATTTACGGACCAGATCCTAAGTCGCCATTGTGGGATCCATTCAACCACTCAGCCGGTCACAAAGGTGTGGCCAGGGCATTCTTTCAGGTCGGTGGACTCGATCCGCTGCGCGACGAGGCAGTGCTGTATGACCGCCTTCTCAGGGAAGCGGGCGTGTTGACAAGATTCGAGTTGTACAGCGGGTACGGGCATATGTTCTGGACCAACTACCCAGAAAACCCGAAGAGCGTTGAATTTGTCAATGATACACTGAAGGGCGTAAAGTGGTTGCTCAGGAAGTAGAAACATTTCCCAACCTAATACCTCTATGGAACCCAAACATCTCCACTTTCCGACCCCCCTCCAGACTTGATTCACACCATCGTCGTGCCAAGCAAAAGCTTGCGACGACTTGTCACGTCTTGTCCACGCAAGTCCCGAAACCCATGCGCAAACATTGAGCGAATCAGAGACTTTAGATTACCGAAAAAGTGCCCGTTCCCGGTGCTAATTTGAGCCTCACCCGAGGTCCACCCGTGCACTGACGCGCTGCGCAGGGCTGTTTGTTTCAACGTCCCCAGGTGTACGTATGCATCAGAACATTTTTGCAAAGCTGCGCAATGCGTGAAGCTTTATGAGAGGATCGTGATTGGACGCGCCACGGCAAACATCAGCCACGCTCAGCGGGTCGTTCCGCGCGTCGAGCAGATGAGGGCCTTGGAAGGGTAAAGTTGCTCCTGGCGCAGGTGTCGCGTCGTGCTGGGTGACAAAGCGTGCCAAGGCAGTGCTATGACGGGTGGAGTTGTGAACGGTAGGGAGTGGGAAAAGGGAGTGTAGGTTTGGTATAAGAGGTTGAGATAGGCTTTTCTCTGCCGTATCATCGGCTTCATCAACATTATTCAGTCTCTTCCATCCTACCATATACCCTATCACGTCTCGACACTTCTTCCTAGCCTTGTCATATCCCATCATCATGGTGAACTTCGCGTGCATCTTCAGCGGCGCCATTGCCGCCACATCCCTCATCAGCAGTGTTGCTGCCCATCCAGGCGAAACGCATGATCATGCTAAGATCAAGCGCGAGATCGATGTGCGCACGCTGCGTGCATCTGCCGCAAAGCGTTCTCTAGGCGCATGCGAGAACTCTTTCAAGCATCGCTCTCTCATGGAGCGCTCGATGAATCGTCGTGCAGCTGCACTCAACAAGCTTCGCCAGAAGCGCGGTATCAGCGTCAGTAAGTGCTTCATCTCCCGACATCTCAGCTTCCACAGGTTCGACTAACACTTTGAGAGACTCCAAGAAGTACCGCCGTGACCTCGCTGAGCTTCAAGAATTCGAGACTATCGATCACAACATGACCGGCATCGACAACTACACCCCCAACACCCTCGCCAGTGACATCTTCGTCGCCAACACCTCCTGCATCCTCGCCCCCGAAGTCACTGACGGCCCATACTACGTGACCGGCGAACTGATCCGCCAAAAGGTGAAGGAAGACCAGGTCGGCATCGACCTCTACCTCGAAGTTCAATACGTCGACGTGACCACCTGCGACCCCGTGACTGGCCTATACATCGACATCTGGAACTGCAACGCGACCGGCGTGTACTCCGGCGTCGAATCCGGCCAGGGCGGACTGAACAGCACATTCCTTCGCGGCGTACAAGAAAGCGATGAGGATGGCGTCGTCGCTTTCGAGACCATTTTCCCAGGCCACTATGAGGGCCGCGCCGTGCATACGCATCTGCTCACCAAGACAAACGTGACTGTGCGCTCGAACGGCACAACGGGCTCGGACGGCGCGGTAACACATATCGGACAGCTTTTCTGGCCTGAAGATCTCATTTCCGCTGTCGAGGCGACGGAGCCATATGCATCAAATACGGTTGCGTACACGTCTAACGACGAGGATATGTGGTCGATTGTGCAGGCGGATGCAGAGTATGATCCGTTCCCGCAGTTTGTGTATCTTGGTGAGGATATTACGGATGGTCTCATGGCGTGGATTCAGATTGGTATTAATGCTACGGCGGATTATACGGATGGTGATTATTACAATGTTGCGGCGACGTATCAGGCTGGAGGTGGCGTGGCGAATGCGGATTCAGGCTTTACTGGTGGTGCGGGTGGCAATGGCACGATGAATGGGACGATGCCGTCAGGTGCAGCCCCGAGCGGAGCGACGCCGAGCGAGAGTACTAGTGCTTAGGTTTTCAGGAGAAGGTGGACAGCGGAAGGGGAAGATCATGAGGCTAGGACTGGAATAGAAGAGAGAACCGGTGCTCAGATGCCCATTTACATAGGTACGGCATTGTCCTTGCATCAATTATGCAATTCACGGTGTATATACATTACATTCAATTCTCGTTCTTCAACTCATCACATTGGTATGTGACAGTCGATGACAAAGTGAAGAAGTACTTGGTCAGCAATACACAAGTACATGTGTTTTGCTTCGCTCCCTCTGCATATCATTCGCCAACCTCTATAGCACATTTACCAACCACGATGCTGCTACCTCCTAGCTTTCTACTCGAAATTTTTCGCGCAGCGTCAACTTCCTTCCCAATACCACCACTATCACCACGTCCATGGGCCTGAACGCACACAATTTAACTCCATTATCCCTCCTAGCGCGCGCGATCACATCTTTGAGCGCCCCGATAACTCCAAATTCCAACGGGACATGCACGTGGGTACCAGATGCGCCGATGAACACTTGCTTCTCATGGCCGACACGATCATCAAGTCCATTCACCTCCACTCCGTCCGCGCCTACAACATTTTCGAGCTCGCAGAACAGCACCTTAGTGTCAAGCTCGGCCATGGTCCACCACTCCTTAAACTGAGCCAACCCATATCTTCGAGCTTATCGAGCACACCTCTACCTACGAGCCCACCTCCCAGTGCACCCACATTGACTTTACCACAAACTCCTCCGCGACTAACCACACGATTGTCAATAGCACGATCTACACCACCAACATATCAAGCAACAAGCCTCGCGAGTTTGTCGATTTCCTCAAGCATGCTGCCTTCCTCGAATACAGCAACGTCGTCAATAGTATCGAATCCACCAACCACGCCCAGCTCGTTCTCCATACCGCACTTCTCGCTCATGACACATCAAGCAAACACAACATGTTCTTCACATACGCCAATTGCATCTGGTCCCTCATCACTGCCAACCCCGGTGCAAGATTGTACTTGGATCCCTGACCGTCCGATACAAACGTGCTTTCCTTGGCCGCAGCCAGCAAACAACGTAAACAAAATGACCATCAGCGAGACCTCATCTTGGAGATAGCAGATCCTATCTGACGGGGATGTGGCGACCATGTTGGTGATGCGTGTCCACGGCGGGCAAGGAAGCAAAGGCAGTGAATAGAAGTTGAGACGTAGATAGGATTGAAATGAAAGCAATAGAGCATACTTATGCAAAGCCTAGGTACACATCTACACAAGAGAGTTTTCCTCCTTGTGACAGCATTCCATAATGCGGCTGAGTGTTGTCGTGAAGATGCTATTCCTGCGGAGGCTCTTTCCAGTACAGCACATATCCGATTAGCAAGTTTGACGTCATTTCAAATATGCCCTGCACTGTATACACGCATCTCACCTGCCCCTGCCGCCATAAACATCCATCGAGAAGAGTTGGGACTCGAGCATCATCAATTCCATATCATCGACGCCAGTTATACGCTTCGCATCCCTTCGACGCTCTTTTCGCCAGAGCCAGTACTCACACAATATTGTCACGACCGCCTCAAATATATCACAGAATGGAATCACGTCCTTGCAATTACAAAAGTGATACGTCTTCTTCCTTAAGGATCTGCCCAAAGCCAAACCACTCTATGAAATATCCCGGAGTTGGATCCAACATGTAATTTGAAAGGCCATTTCGATGTGGGATCGCCTGAACCCGGTCCCAAAATTGTGATCTGATCACCTAGAAAAGTCAGCTATCGCAGTATTACGAAGAACGGAGTAGGAGACTTACATGCCGCGACTCGAGAACGTCTGATATTAAGCGGTTGGCGGCGCACCGACCAGCAAGAAAAAAGGCATTCTCAAGTCTGCCTCACTGGAGTTCCGAGGACGTCTCTGTACTACTCCAAACTCTGTCAACCTGGATCAGGATACTCTCACTCCAGCAGATTATCCCGGCGGAACGCCGTACGGATACACGGGCAATTCAAACTGAATCTGGAAGATCGCTTCCCGCAACGGAACGACTGCGGCGAAGATTTCGCACACCGCGGAAGTCCAAGCGATGGACCGCAAACTTAGCCCGAACGAACAGACTGGCGGCATTTGCTCGCACCAGAATGTTCCAGAGTAACAAGTCGCCACTTTGTCGTCGACGAAGGGTATTAGCGCGCCTTCGCCAGCTCATGACAGGAAATTTCGCGCCATCGTGAGCGCTGGGTCGGGTTAGTAAAGGTGAGGTGGTTGTTACGAGAAAGTCAAAAGTACGCGGCAGGTGGGTGTTTTTATACTTGCGAGATCGAGGCCGATCGCGCTAAGTCAGAAAGGGGCAGGCGATTCCCCAGTCACGTGAGCTGGTACTGACGTGAAGGCGACCGTCTCCCGTTTGCGTAGTGAAAGCCGCGACGTGAGCATTTGTACTTCGCACTTCGGTTGCTGCTACTCCCGTTGTCGGCTGCACGCTTCTCAGAGTCATTACAGCATACACAACGGTTGTTTCCTGAGGTATAAGACATCTCAGGATAGCTAGGCAGCTCCAGGGAGTCTTACATAAGTGTCATCGAAAGTCTTAGACACGAAAGAGCTCGGACCTTGCATTCTATACTTAAGAGAGAAGCACAAACATCTCCTCAGAACATCATCGCTGACAAGGCTCAATTTTAATATGATGTACAATATCAACTACTCTTCGTCGCAGTCCACTCGTCGCGTTGCTGCATCTCGAACCAACAACCCTGGAAAAAATCAACGGCCTAAGAAACCTTTCTATCATACTCATTGCATCCGAGAGATGTCGAACCAACCTTGCAACCGGGTCATCTGTCCCTTAGTTCACGAGGATCAGATCGAGTACTTCCATAGTGACCTGTATGACCAAAATGGGAGACCATGGCAGCAACAAGGGCCTAAGATTTTCGATCTCTCAAACTTCAATGAGCCGAGCTCCAAGAAGAAGCGAGCTCTCTGGAATTTGGATAGGTCAGGCATTTAGAATCGTGTCGGTAAGCTCTGTAGGTGTATCAACGAATCGATAGTATCATGAACCATGCCAAATTTGCCCTCCATGTGCGGGGTGATGAAGCTTCAGAAGATCAATTCTGCAGCTTTGTAACAACAGACTTGCCACTAGCGGACTTCGCCCTATAGCTTCGCTCTGCCCTCCTTCTCCTCCGCCTCCGCCCACTCCCTCAACACTCTCTTCAGGATCTTCCCACTCGGCGACTTCGGACTCTCGTCCAAGAACACCACACCACCTGTCAGCTGCTTGTAGCTAGCCAGATGGTCACTGATCAGCTTCTTAACCTCAGCTTCTGACATGTTGGTGCCAGGCTTGCGCACTACGTAGGCTCGAGGCCGCTCCGCATCAGAGCCAGGCTTAGCTTTTAGGCCGATCACGGCTACGTCAACGATGTAGTCTTTGGCTTCTAGCAGGACGGCTTCGAGCTCGGGTGGTGCGACTTGGAAGCCGCGGACTTTGATAAGCTCCTGATCGGGCTGTTAGTTGCTGCGCATGCGTGTTGCAAGAGAAGAACTTTGGGCGGTACGAACCTTTTTGCGATCGACGATATACCACAACTTAGTCTTGCCGTCGCAGTAAAGAATGTCACCAGTACGAAGGTATCCATCTTCATCTCATGTTTCCGCATTTGCTTTCGGGTTGTTGAGGTACTGGCGCACAACAGTAGGGCCACGGACACACACTTCGCCGCGAACATCGTAGGCTGTTATGTCCTTGCCTTCCTCATCGACAAGTCTACGAAAAGTCAGCATCCATACAAATAGTTGCATGGCACTACTCACTTGATATCGGTGTTTGGCATAAGCTTGCCGACACTTCCAGTATCATCCGCCTCGGGATAGTAGAACAATGTAATAGCACTTGTTGTCTCAGTCATGCCCCAAACTTGAGTAAACGTCGCACCAGGCGCCATTAGCTTACGCATCCTATTCTGGCTGCCAGCATCTAGTGGTGCAGCACCCACAACTGCGGTCCTGATGCTCTTCAAGCTGTACTTCTTGGTCAGCGGGCTGTTTATGATGGCGATCACTAGTGGAGGCACTACGCCAAGATTAGTGACTTGATGCTTTTCGATGCCTGCCAGGAATGGTTCGAGCTCAAAGCGGCGCATGATCCAAATCTGGTGGCCCGAGCGGAATGGTGAGACGTGAACAGCAGGAACAGTGGCGACATGGAACATAGGAAGAGGTGAGATGGTGCGTGGTTCCCAGGTAATGGAGTCTTGCGATTTGGTGGTAGTCATAGTGTGGTATGAAGTTGCATTGTAGTGGCTCTGGCATGCAGTCTTCGGAAGGCCAGTGGTTCCTGATGTCGTAAGTCGAGCTACATCCGTGGTCTTCAGTGTGTCGCGATCTGTAATACGCTTCCAGTCCTCTTCGCCATGTTGCAGTAGCCATTCCCAGGACCGGAGACCCTCAGGCATAGCTTGCCTACGAACATTGAAGACAAATATACGGTCTTTGGATAATCCTTCGGCTGCTGTAGCCTCAAGTACGACATCCAGTAGCTCCGGCTCCACAATGAAGAACTTAACTTGAGCAGTGCGAATGTGATGTCTCATCTCGGCTACTCGATAAGCTGGGTTGGTTCCAGAGAAGACTCCGCCAGCTCCGACGCCGCCAAGGAACACCATAGGATACATTATGTCGTTGAATGAGGTGATTGCAAAGCAGTCACCATCCTTGAGTCCTGCTTTGCGAAAGCCTGCAATGAGTTTCCGAACAATGCTGAGGCCTTGGCGTCGAGATAATGTACGAGATGCATTGTCTGCATCATGATAGATCTGGCAGGCTATCAGTATCATACTGGTGGAGGCCAGAGAGCTACTCACCGGCTTTTCATTGTCATAACTTGTGTTGCCAAACGCAAAGGACACCACATCTTCCTCTGGCAGGGTGTACGATTCTTGCGAGAGCCACGGCATTATGATGCTTGATGTACCAGGTTCGAATGTACACGAAAGACGGCAGCTACCGGCAAGTTCAGATTGTCAAGATGAATTTGTTCCAATGGTTGTCCGACATGTCCGCATACTTTCGACGGTGATTTAGTGCTGACCGCCAGTGCCAATCGAGTCTCATACTATGACCGGAAGCCGAGGCTGTTGTCGATCTTACCCCGGCCTTGCTTTCTCCCCACAAACTTGCATGTCGACGTCGATGAAACTCACCGTCTTGGCGTCTGAGAGATTTCTGAGGCCGACTGTTGACTACAGGCCAAACACAATGATCTTGAAGTTGCAGATGGCGCAGATTAACGATAGTCTAGATCTACAATGTCACAATCCGGTAGGCGGGGAAGCGGGGTAGAAGTGCTCAAGACTTGCCATACGTAGCACATAACGATGATCCACCAAGGTCAAAAGTGCATCGCCATTTTCAGTGCGAGAGCACAAGAAGAGACGGGTTTCAATGTGTTGATATAAGGGCGAAAGGTCGTGTCAGGTTCGTGACTTCAAGCTGTATCACATTTGGCCTAGTGGGTCTTGGCGTCAACTCCAGACCCCAGCCCAGCACCCCAGATGCCACCCACATTCATCATCATCCCCACCTTGAGGACACAGCACAAGGGCCGCACAGCCATCGAGCGCTGTGCCAGACCGTCTCTTCCCTGGCAGCCTTTTGTTCAAACCACGATGATCGTCACGTCCTCAATGAGCAATACACCCTTTCCTGTTACAGCATCATCACGTCTCGATTGTCCTTAATAAGTAACGTAGTTCCCTTAAGGCGTCGATGGCATCATAGAAACGCCCTCTCGGTTAGCTACGCGATAACCGGAATCACGGTCAAGTCTCATTCCAGCAAGCCTCCCGCTTGACCAACATTCAATGAACCGTGTCCCAATACCTCCCGAGGCCATTACACTATGCAACTAATTCATTGGTGGAATCGCCGCGGGAGCATCTTCATCCCCACAATCCAGTAGAAGGGCTCCCGACGACACGTATAAAGAGCTCCAACCCCACGGGGATCGCTGCGAAAGGCTCTACTTTGGCCTCCAAACATCAGAACCTTTTCTCTTTATAGAACCTGCGAATCAATTGAACTCTGACCATGCAAGCCGGGATTATATAACCTTCGCATGTTAGATCGCCTTTTGACCACCAGTGAAACTGGGTGCGTACAAGCGTAAGTGAATACCTCAAGTATACCTCGCTCACGCCATCATGTGAGGGACACGAGAGCTGACGCATCGTAGACCTAGAACGCTGGAATGAAACTGTTGTGCACCTCACTGTCGACTCGCATGCTGGCCCACAGCTGAACGGACTTAACGAAGGACTCGGCTTCCAGAATACTGGTATTGGCGAGGACCACCACCAAGACAACCGTCGCGTGCTTGCCAGCATGTCGCTCTCCTGATTGAACATGCGACCCACCTCGACCCTCAATTATGAGGCTGTCGTCAAAACCTTCGTTGCAGACTTTGCAGCTGCTGTGGGTCACTAGCGCTGCAATCTCGGGGATCGTGATGAGGCTCTGCGCGGCGCGTGGGATGACGCGGGTATGATCGGCATCAACAAAATGCGGCTCCTTTCCAAGACCCACATTGGACCGCGATGTAAACATTACAGCGACACAGCATTTGAGCTATGTGATTCGCAAAGGAGCCTTCGTCGTCGAGCTGAACGATAACTTGTCTGTCATATGGCCAATATAATCACAAATTCTTGCGCGATCAATACAGAAAGTCGAGGTGCTGTGCGCACTGCTTCACAGCATTGAATCCCGGATCATCTTATTGGACGTATCTGCTAGGGGTGTTTGTGGCGTGTTGTAAGCATGAAGAACGGCTCCACCACAACAATGACGTTTTGACCGTTCTCGGTCTCGGCAAAACCGCGCTCATCGAGCCCATTGGCTCAACGATCACGACGACCCGTACCTTTGTGCGCAGATTTAGTGTCCCGCCTCACGCACTACGGTTTCCCAACAACGGCGGAGGAGCACAGCAACGATACCTCGTCGGATAGTAAATCTATCACGTCTATTGTTCTGCAAAAGTATAGGCCAGGGCTATTGTCAGGCGTTGATTTCAAGACGCCTGGAAAGAGAAACTATGACGAGTCCGGTGGTGTGAGCAGCACACATGCAGACCGCAGGATTACTCGGAAGGTCATCCTTCCTCTTCACTCACGAGCCATGGATAATCTTCTTATCGGACACTTCGCGGTCCGAGTGTATTGGTCTTGTGTATCCTTGGGAGCCAGACCGTATAGTGTTGCATCATTCGCCCCAGTATTTGGCGGCTGACTCAATCAAGGTCCGCTGCATTTGCCTTTCACACTCTAGGGTTACAGGACGAAATTTGCTTGTCCGGAGGAGGAGCAGAATTGATGTCGGGGCTCCACTATCAATAGCCGGAGCACGATCCTCTCCATGGACCAGCGCTATATATGTGCTGCAAGCTTTCCGTCGAGTCCACACCTTCTCCCTTCTCCGCACTCAACAACAAGCCGTGTCATCGTTGTGTGCGTGACACATATATATTCAAGCAATTGCGAAGTCGTTCATACCTAATCACATTGTACGCAACATGCGTTTCTTTCGCAAGCCGGCCGAAGAGGCTCAGGCCAAAGGAACTCCGGCAACGAGTACTCCTGCAGATACACCACCACGGAGGAACTCGGTCAGCGCAGAAAAGGATGTACCTCAGGGCCGCGTGCCTGTGATCGCTGTAGTCCTCGGCGCATGTGCTAGCATTGGTGGCTTCATGTTTGGATACGAATCTGGGCAGATTTCTGGGTTCCTAGCCATGTCCGACTTCATTGAGCGCTTCGGCGACAACGGATCGTTCTCCGCCGTACGACAAGGAACGATCGTTGGCTTGCTCGCGTAAGTTTGGGTGCCGACGCGTACTTCAGGACCATTCTAACAAAATGACAGCATTGGTACATTGATTGGTTGTCTATGCTCCGCACCACTCGCCGATACTTACGGCCGCCGCCTCACAATTTCGGGATCCGCCTTCTTCTATATTGTCGGCGTGATTATTGAGATTACAAGCAAGACAGTGTGGGTACAATTTGCGATGGGTCGGTTTACAGCCGGTCTCGGCATTGGAGCACTGTCGACCGTTGTTCCCATGTATCAATCGGAGTCGATCCCAAAGCGGATACGAGGAGCTACTGTCAGCTCCTATCAGCTGATGATCACACTCGGTATCTGGACCGCCTACATGATCAACTATGGCACCGTTAAAGACTACAGCAACAGCGCCCAGTGGAGAATTCCCAACGGCTTGTCAGCTCTTTGGGCCATCCTTCTCGGCAGCACTATCCTGCTGCTCCCCGAGTCGCCACGATATGCTTACCGCAAGGGTCGCATCGATGAGGCGCGCATCAACATGGCTCGATTAAACGGCATCGAGCCGCATAGCGCTTATATCGACAACGAGATTTGCGAGATCCAAGAAAAATTGGAAGCCGAATCGGTCGGCGGTGAACACCCATGGCACGAAATCTTTACCGGCCCTCGTATGTTGTACCGCACTCTCCTAGGCATGGTCCTTCAAGCTGGCCAGCAGCTCACTGGTGCAAATTACTTTGTATGTATGATCCTTCTCAAGGTAGACATACAGCTTTTAACATTAATCAGTTCTATTATGGTACCACAATTTTCTCAGCGACAGGTCTGCAGAATTCCTACGTTACCTCTATCATCCTCGGAACGGTCAACGTGGCTGCGACTATCGTCGGCCTCTGGATTGTAGAGAATGTTGGTCGACGCAAGGCCATGATGACAGGTGCAGCGTGGATGGGCGTGTGCCTGTTCATTTACTCATTTGTCGGCCATTACCAGCTCGACAAAGTCAACCCACAGCGCACACCCCAGGCTGGTAACATCATGATTGTCTTCACTTGCCTCTTCATTGCCGCCTTCGCAACGACCTGGGGACCGTTAGTGTGGGCGATCGTCGGTGAGCTCTACCCTGCTCGCTACCGTGCGACATGCATGGCATTGGCGACAGCTTCAAACTGGCTCTTCAACTTTCTCATCTCCTTCTTTTCGACTATGATCACTAACAAGATCGACTATTTCTACGGCCTCGTCTTTGGAGCCTGCTGCTTCGCACTCTTTTTCGTTGTCTACTTCTTCATGATTGAGACGAAGGATCGCTCTCTCGAAGAAATCGACACGATGTATGTACTTCACGTCAACCCGATCACGAGCTCCAAGTTCGATGCCAGCTCGCTCAAGAAGGATGGCCTCATCGATACCGATCGTCTACAGCTGGATGCCGGCGCGAGAACATTTAGCAAGGCAGAGCAGGCAGGCCAGAATGGCCGCACGGGTGGCATACTTGAGCCAGCTGAGCGTCAGGAACTTCAGGTCTAGACGAGCGTCGATCTCGATGCCTCAGATTATTGTTTAAGTGCACCAAGCGGCGCACCGAGTAGTTGATGTTTGCATAACATTGCCACGGCAATGTATCTTTCTTGTTATATCTCAATCATCAGCATAGCATTACTTTTCAATGTCAACATTGCTTCTCACTACAGCTCATATCTCCGACCATTTCCCCCCTATTCTTCCGTCTACTATTTGGCCATCGGCGATCATGCTCACACTTGTTGCAGCACCGTGGTAGAGCCTCGGTGGCGAGTAAGCGTGAGACAATGTGCGGGGTAAGCGCGACAACATTCGCATCCCCTGCGTTCCCAACCCACTAGCTTCATATTGCATTTCACTGAACCGCAATAGTATTCCGCCAAGCATCGTCAATCATCGCATGGACCACAAAGCCGTCATACACAATGACACTAACAACAATCGACCTCCCCGCTATCAAACAGCTCTCCTGGTCCATCACAACATCCTACACTACTAGAGTGTCAGACTGGCACCTTAGTTCACAAGGTACATGTGAACTGCATCTCTCACGTAACTCTTTGTCACTTGCTTACTCATCGTGGTTGTGTATATAATCGCTCTCTGTAGCTCTCTCAATACAAGAACCTTCTGCTTCCTTCATGTCTGCTCTGTCCTCTCACATCTGACATAGAGCTATGACGCGACGCTTTGCGTCTGAGATTGCTAAAGAGCCTGCAGGAGAGACGTGGGTAGGGCGCTTTTTGAAGAGAAACAAGGACTATCTCATCTCCAAATAGGCGGCTGGTATAGACGCTGTACATCACCGCGCTAACTCAGAGTACAACTACAAGCTCTACTTTAATCTCCTCTATAAGAAGATAGAGTAGTATAATGTCAGCCTGGCACCTCAGTTCACACAGTACACTGTGAACTGCATCTCACGTGACTCTGTTAGTCACCTGCTTACTCATCTGGTTGTGTATATAATCGCTCACAGTAGCTCTCTCAATACAACAACCTTCTGCCTCATTCATACCTGCCCTGTGCTCCCACATCCAACAGTTATGAGCCCGGTATCCCCGCACCACGCTGCGATACTCAAATAAGATCGTTCACTCTTTTGATTGCTATACACGTTGTGAACGTCGTCCCTGCAATCCTCCTGTTGCTACACACCTGCTGTTGTTGCAACCTTTTAAGATTATATCTCTTCTACTAAGGCTATTTTCACGCCTCTAGTACTTTTGATTGCTATATACGTTGTGAACGTTGTCCCTGCAATCCTCTTATTGCTGCACGCTTACTGTCATTGCATCACACAACGCTTTAAGAACTAGTTCTCACACTCTGAGGTTTTACCTTATTTTCTCTGCTGACTAGCAAGGCAGCTCTTTTTTGCTGTAATAGCTACCACCAGCACAGATATTTGTGCTACTACAATTCTCTAAGGTTCCGCGGACTAGACACCTTAGTATGCTACTAAACGATGATACGCTTCTATTAAGGGCATATAGCAGTACTGCAACCCTGATTTAGCTACACTGTCTCTGCCACCTGTTGCAGAGCTAGCTGATAACGCTACATTAGAGCACTGGAAAATATAGGAAATCAAGTCTAGACGCTAGGAGTCAATCTAAAAAGCGATTAGTAAGGTCAATCTTAAGATCTTACGCACTGTCGCGACGTCACACGCCCACCTCATTAATAGAGTGGAGCACGACGATCCTAGGAGTCAGCTTACGACGCTCTGAAAGCACTTCAAGGTCACAGACTAACAGTGCAGGCTAGAGCTTGCCGCCAGATACAGCAATATTCAGAAGAAGCTAAAGAACTAGAGCGCCTAAGCCTGGCTAGACAAATATTCGCAAATTACATCTTAATATGCTTAAAAGAGTATGCTAGAGATAACAGAAACCTAAGCATAGTGGCGATTCATCTATGCTGTACAGAACTTAGGAGACAAGGCATAGGCACAAGCGCAGTTCCTTGCTATAGAGTAAGGCGAATTAAACGCTTACTTTCTAACCCTAACCCTACAAGATTTAATCAGCTGTTATTGATAAACAGCACCTACGGCCTAAAACATGACTAAAACGCTAGGGAGTTTCACCTCTCTGTTAATTATAGAGCCTAAGCTAAGAGATCACCTAAAGAAGGACTAATCAACGTGCGTCTGTAGGCTCTATCATTTAGTCCTTTAGTGGTTTACTCTTAACCCTAAGGCTAAAGGCAGGTTCAAAGACTTCAAGTCTAGCACAAAAGCCTTATCTTAGCTTGTTAAAACCTTTTAGAATAAGGATATGCTTAAGAAGGTTAAGAAGGCATACAAGGATGTAGGCATTTAATAGACGTTCGATCTGGAGAAAGCTAAGGCTGAGTTAGCTAAACGCAAGAACTCCGCATCACGTTATGCTTATCAAGCTGACACTGCTTCAGACTATAGCTCTGACAGATACTTGTTAAATACAGCCTGTCTTAAGCAACCCTTGCAACTATTGCAGTCAAACGCAGCATTGTTGTTGCACGCCTAATCGCTGCAGCACCAATAGGTGATAGACCCTAGATCAGATGTCCACATCTGCAACAAGACAAGACCCAATTGGAAGCAAATTAGGCTTCCTTCCTCTCAAGATACTGTATAAGCAGGCTGTAACTCGTATCAGATACAGGCCTAGAGAGAGGTAACTCTTGATGTAAAAAGGGGCAATAAGACAGCCTTAATCACGCTTAAAAAAGTGGTATATATCCTAGAATATATAGCTAATATCTTCAGTCTTAGCTGTTACAAGAAGATCTACTTTAACTTAAAGACGAACACGCTCTTTAAGGAAGATGAGTCACTCTTTATAGATCT